>JAQMYJ010000023.1:32385005-32405875 GCA_030014305.1 Clarias laeviceps | reverse complement strand
GAGCTCGGCCAATCAGCTCTCTCTAGGCCTCCGGCTGTGAGAGGTTACAGCATCACCCGGGAATCGAACCAGCGATCCCCGGATGATAGGGTGAGCACTTTACCACTGCGCCACTCGGAGGCACCCACTAATTAGTTTTTAATAAAACAATACCACTATGATCAGAAAAATCCTGTTTAAAATGTGTGCTCACTAAGTGCTCAGGTTACCAGATCTGCATCACAAAAGTAACCCAAATTTGACCATCTGTATTAATGCCGCCTCCGAGGCGAAGATGAAGCAACTTGTAATTCCCGCCTACAACCAATAAAAGCTACCAAAAACACCTCCCAACCCAACTTAGGGTAAGTCTTCTTTAATATCTTTGCTATTTACAGTTGGGGCAAATCAAGATGGCCGCTGACACAGTGAACGGCGTAAAGTAGCACATGTCTGTTTCAGACCCAGTATTCGGTTAAACCTCTAACACTGACCATACTAATCACACCTTTGAGAAGGTTTTCAGTAATTCTAGCCAGGTGTTTCGGTAATGCTAGCCTTGTTCTTTATGCTACTCATAATGCTGGCTAGCTTACTGTATACGCTACTCTCTAGTTTCCTGCTTTGCTATTGTTTATGCTGAGCTGCAATTTCAGTCTCAACATGCTGCATGAATGTTTAAAGTTTACTAGAGTAAAGTAGAACTTATAGTGTAAAAGTGCTCTTACAGTGCTTTTTATTAGCATTATGTCTGCTAATGGAGAAAAAGACAAACTTTCATAGCATGTTTTTCTATTTTAATATCACATGTCAAACATGCTGAGGCAAGAAAAGCCCAGAACTGTGTGATTAAATCAGTTTTGCAACAAAACAAAAACAAAACAAAAAAAAACTTCTGCAAAAGGACTTAAAAACACGCTGAGCATTTGTTTTTGAGATTATCGCCACCTACTGGACTGGAGTGTGGAGGAGACAATTGGCAGGAAAAAAGATCAACAATTTATTACAAGATGTGATATTTAAACAATCAATAACACACGTTAGACAGCATTTCAACACTTTTTAAATATTTTTCAAAGTTTTTTTAACCCTTTAAGACCTGTAGGAATTCTAGCTGTGAGAAAAAATAGGCATTTATGCTTTTAAATCGAGTTCACAATAAATCACAATAAATCAAGAGTCTGATTTCACCTTTAATTCACAGCTTGAGACAATACCGTGGACATGATTGCCTATAGAGCACAAGATTTGAATAAATAAAAAAATATATTTATTTGATTGTTCTTGCTAGAGGAATCCTGACACTAGTTAAGCGCTAGAACACAATGCAAATTCTAAACAATTAGAGTTTCCGTTTGACTCACCATTATCTATTCATCTCATGTTATTAAACATTCTGTTGAAAAATTTATTAAAACAATTATTTAAAAAATTATATTAAAAAAAAAACTCTTTGGCAGTTTATATGTAACACAGCTCTGTAGTAAAACCACGTACCTGGCAACCTTTTTTTATTAAACCCTAAGCACAAATCGAACGCATTTGCATTCAATCATTTCCCAAAGTTTTGAACATCACTTCCCATTTCTCCACTATTTATGCAATAACTTCTCACTTTTTTTGCACGATCCTCTCTTATATGCAGATTAACAAGGGGAAGAAGCGCATTTCATGTTCTGTACAGCGCTTAGGCTTGTACACCTGAATTATGCCTAAAAACAGGTACAAACAGCTTTACATGTCTGAAAGAACATCATTTGTGTGTGGGTAATTGTTGTGAACCTATTCAAAGGACAAGTAAGAGCAAATGCTTAGTACAGAGATAATGATGTGCTATCAATCTTTTTGTAGCTTGTCACGTCTGCGCTAATATATCATGTGAACGAGTGTAACCTCGGCTGCTTTCTGATTTTACTCTCTAATCTGCTGATTATAGGGTGACGGTGAAGTACGGCAAACATTCTAACGTGCATGAAATGTCAAGAACGTGACACTGTGTACACGAGAACGAATGGAACGCGCAAGGAGGACGTGACGCCTCACTGCACCGCCTCTCAGGCATGTTTATAGGGAGGTGTTGCTTCTTTTACCTCAAATTATTACCCCTGAACTAGACAGTGAGTCAACACCGGGGATATTCAACAGACAAAATAGCGGTTTGTGAGCAAGTTCCTAAAACACATTTTTTCACATGATTCTGTTCTAATAATTTGTCATATTTGATATATTTGTTTTATTAGAGAAAATCATGTCTTTTTGATTTTGTATTCATTTAAAGCTGGTTTTAATGTCATGGAAACGTCAACAAAACGCGTTCCCATCATCACCTTGTCATCTCCGAGGTCTATGGTCCTGAAGACCCTTCCAGGATAGAAAACTTAAATCTCATAAATCAACGTTTACAGTCTTGACTCCTCGCCTTCAAATTTTGCATCCAAAAAGTCAGACTTTCTAGTATTTTTTTATGTAGTCTTGAGGAATAGTTCTCCAGGCTTCCTGATGTACTTTTTTGTCTCTGATCCCCCGTCCTGTCCCTGCAGTGTTTGTTTGTTAAGCCACACAATGACCTATGCAAAACATCTAACTTAAGGAATGAACCAGTAAGGTGCGGATGAGGACAGATGATCAGGTGATTAGTATACTGGTGATGCTGAATGCTGGGTGGTTGAAACAGACAAGAGGGGAAATGAGGTTGCTGCTGATGTTGTTACATCTTTTGCAGCCTGTCACAGTGAAACATTTGTTCCCATTTCTTTAATATAATCTACATCGTTTAATTTCATTTAATATGGAATAATAAGAGGGGGTAAATACTTTTGCATATTACTGTATATGACACATTACGATCAGATACATTTTTTAATCCGCCTATGTGGACGATCTGTTGTACAGATCCCTGCGCGCCATATGTTGTTACTATAGAAACGATATTGTAATTAGTGCGAGTGCTTTCATCAGCAACGCTGTGGAAAAAGTGAAAGTTAATTACGTAAACTTTCAACGCCAAAGCTCGTGTGTAAACAGGCTGGGCCCGACTTTGACACGCTCATACCTGCTTGTGATTCGTCAACTCTTAATATGAATGAAAACATAAACCCTGGCACAGAGGCACACCTTAAAAACACACACGAGTCACACACACACACACAGAGACACTTCTCACCTCTGGCATGCCATGTTTTGGAATGTGTTGGGAATAAAATTCCACAGGAAGAATGCGAGAAGGGAAGCGGACGAGACGTTTCCTTCGGTCCAATCTCTTAAAGTTTAGATGATAATCGTTCTCCATATCCTCTGTATCGGGTTCTGACTCTTCCTTACTCACTCTGTAGCGTCTAGACCAGCTTTTTATGTCTCCTGATGTTTCATCCGTTTCTGTGGATTTCCTCGTAATCCATTAAATCTACTTAAACTCACACACCAGAGCTATTTAAAGGTTTTAAAGGTGTGGTGAGTGATTTTGAAATCTGAACACTGTGTCTAATATTATGAATAATTTCAGCAGGTTTAATAAAAGATTTGCTCTGATATGAAACTGATGCCATAAAAAGCAGGACTAAGGAACGTAAGGTGGACCACCTACAATCATGCAATCATTCAGGACGAGGAGACTCTACTCACATCTCAGTAATAATAATAGATCTGCCTTTTGGACTAGCGTAGGGCTTTTTCATTTGTTTCAAGAGAACTATTTAATTACTCAGCTTCAGCTACCATTCAGCTAACTAACTAGCGTAGTGGCGTAGTGGTTAGCACCGTGGCCTCGCACCTCCTGGGTAGAGGGGTTTGATTACCCCCTCGGGTCACCCTGTGCCATCCTGTCCAGAGTGTAGGCTCCAGGACCCCGCCAAGCGCTAGACGATGAATGAATGAACTTCAACAGATTTTTTTTTTTTTTCAAATGTATTTATTTTTTAATTGACAAATTGCTGTTGTCAAAAAGATCCAAGAAGTACAGTAGTATGACCTTCTTAGCATTTCCTAGACCTTAGACTTTGATCATTAGAACACTTCAATATAAGTTTTACTAGCGTTATCAATGGTAAATAATATTTCATACAAAGAAATCAAATTTTGTAAGATTGAGTAACTGACTCCTTGTTTACACTAAGTTGTACTTCGTTCCTCATCAGACAAACATACTCTCTGTTTTAAAGTAGATTATTACATCTGGCGCATGACTGTTCTTAACATCACTTTTACTCAACATTACTCAATGTGCTGCCAGTTCAGGTATTATATACGCCATCACCCCGGAATGCTGGTCTTTGCTCTAATGACCCATGTTTTATCTCATAGTGGCGCCATGGTTTCAGAATATATGAGACATACAATGATCTCTCCATTCATCTTTGAAGGCTTTGAAGGATCAGTTTTTACAGTGTTCTTGCCTTTTTTGGAGTTAGCCATGCTGTGTCACATGTTCATTTGTGTTTCGTGAGGATTCGGGCACTTAGACAATGCATTTGGGTGGTTTCTGTGTCTTCCACATACTTTGTGTATTTACAGTAAACTCTCGCGTTGACTGGGTTGTAGATGTAGCCACGCACCCCTCAAGGGAAAACGCACTGTATTCGTCGGAAAAAGCTCTGACCGCTGTGTTATGGCACATAAACTGCTCATAATGTCATTGACTTCCACTCTTTTGTCATTGACTTCAACATTTTGAGTTCATTTATGGGGCAGATTTAACTTCAGGCAAATATCTAAGGACTGGCTAAGTTTTATGAAATTCTGTCCCCCCAGTTTTGCGTGACGCTGTGACAAATTCAGCTGGAAAGACATACAGACATACAGACAGACAGAAATTTTTCTGAGACTGGTTTCTGGTCCTCCAATGTATGAAACGTAAAGATATCACTGAAAGAGCAAGTTCAACCCAATGTACAGACAAAACCTTTCTTTCATTATATAATTAAAAATAAACTAAATTATTAGGTCCTGATCTTATGAGTTGCGCCAGCACAGGTACATCAGTAACCTCTGTGACCTCTGATCAAAGCTGAGCATCACCTTTCAGGCTCGATACCTTACATACCACAAGAAATTAAAATGCCATGTCCCCAGTTACACTCACACACACACACACACACACACGCACAGATTCTGCCAAGCTGTAAAACGAGAGCCAGCGTGGGTGACTGATCTTCCCGGTATGTCCAAGGGCCTCTACATACAATGCACCTTGTTGTTCGGTGTCTGTTCTTCAGAGGCCTACGGCGCTTTTTTTACAAACACTGCAGGCATTTCTGAGACAGATCTGCGTTCGGAGCCTCAAGCTCTCCAGATCTTCGGATTTATTAAAGGAGGATCGGAATGCCGTGGAATGAATACGCTATTCACAGCCCACGCTAAGTGACAAGAAGACAAACGAACTGTAACAAGCTACAGAGCGGCCATGTTGGTTCAGCCCCTCCAGTCATCATAGCTGTATGTTTCATTTGTGTGATTAATATATTTAGGTTCTCTACGTTCAAGTGTCCATAAAGTCCGATTACATCCAAACAAGGATGTGCGTCAACTTGATTATGATTCGTCTCCATGGAAACGTTCACATCACACTTCACATCAGCTGTTTAAAGGTTGTATCACGAGGATCTCATGACACAACCTACTGTTACATGATGTTTCTGTATAATGGGGATCTGGAAATGTAGTGCAATATGTAATTACTGAGAAGTAGTCAGCATGTGTAGGTTTGTATTTATCTTTAACGACATGTTTGGGGAAATTACATTATTCCCAGGGCTCATTTCTCATTTCTAATCTGTCTCATTTCAGCTGTGAGGATAAATAACTTAACATCATACAGTACTGTGCAAAAGTCTTGACCCCCGTCCTTATTTCTTTAGATTAAATGTAAGTAAATGATGTGAATTAATTGCGATATATGAACTGATTTTTGACTGTGACAGGCTGCAATGTGCCTAATGACAGATATATATATATATATATATATATATATATATATATATATATAGATAGATAGATAATGATGTTGTTTACAAAACAATTTCAGCAGCAACCTCATTTCCTCTCTCACACTCAGAATTCAGCATCATCAGTATACTAATATAAGATCATCTGTTTCTCACTGATTCGTGTCTTAAATTAGATGCTTTTTTATGCTTGAATGATTCCTCATACATCATTAATCTTTAGATTCCTATGAAACCGCTCAGCAACATGGACTGGACTGAAAATAAAAGCCAAAAAGGAATGAGAGCCAATAAAGGAAGAGCCTTCAGGAAGTCTGGAGAGACTCAATTCTACACTAAGATAATCTGGCTCTTTGGAAGCAAAATATGAATAAATGAGGAGGTCAAGACTGACTACTGTATGGTAATGTACAGCCTAGCTTCGGTAGTCTAATTCATTTCCTCAGTCATTACCTTCAATGCATTTTGACCAGCTGTATTCCCATGCTGTCTAGTTCTCACGACTTAAATTGCTGGGAAACACCAATGTTTTTGAGGCAGGCTTTTTAACCTCCTCTTGCTCCATACCCCAGTTTCCCTTGGGATAATTCCTGCGGCCATATACAAGGTTGTTGCAATTCTTCATTGCTGCAAAAGCTACAACATTAAAGAGGCTTCAAGGTAAACAACTTTTTCAGCTACTGATGAGGAGTAATGTGTCTTTATTATGTTTCCATAATAGGGGTGATTTAACAGTGTTACTGTGTGACTTGGGTAAGTGTAAGTACTGCAAGATACCTCTTGGGAACATCAGCCAGTCAATGTAACCATTTAGTTTAAACAAACATCTATGAATTTGACTTTTTAAAAATTGAGCCCTATGTAATATACATGTACTGCATAATAAGCAGTCATATATGACTTTTTAAGTTATAGTAGATTAATTAAGTTACTGTATATTCATGACTTTAAAATAAAAACACATCAAAATATGCTACATGAAAAACAATATGATCAGTTTTGCTATAATGCAGATTAATGTCCGTTCCCTTCACCATCACTTTAGACAGCACATTTTGACTTAAAAGTCTTGTATTTTAGTCTTTTTTTAAGTTAACACAGGTCTCAGAAGCCCACAAAAGTGTCTTTGTGTTAATGCTACAGCTGAAATACTTAATTTCAATGTCTGGGAACAGCAGAACTGAGGAACATGTCAGGGGAGGAGCTGTTCTTATATTATATGAGGTCACATTAGGGGTGAAAAACCTAATCGGCTTGTTTAAGCCCATGTTACGGGTTGTTTGCCATTCTTTTCGTTTGGAGACCCATCTGAAGGTCTAAAAAATAGGTGTCCTTTAACAAATAATTTCCAGGTGCACTTTCTGATCTTTCACACATGTGTATAAACAGATGTGATGCAGGTCTTACACTTCTTGCAAAGTTGCAAAAGCTTTTTGCATGGCTGTAGATATTTTGCAACATCCGTAACATACTGTAGTAGGGATATTCAGTCTTACCCAGAAGAGAAGGGGTAGTTTTGCGTCTGGTGATGCACTGTTGATGTCAATGTTTTGTCTTGCCAGCAATTTCTCTGGCCTGCTGATTAAGGACAAACCGTAATCTGTATCCAGATATCTCGGAAGCTGCTTTGTGACAAGGGTCATTTGAAAAAAAATTATAAAGTGCTGTATAACTAAAATGGAATTGATTTGAACTGAATTGAATTATTTGCTGCATTAGTCCATTTGTTGTGTCTGAACCAGAGCAGTGTTTATACTGTGGGCAACGGGGGGGTTGTTTAAGTGTATTGAAGTACTGTATCATTTTAACAGCTTATGTTTAGCATCCCATTTTTGTTCTTGAGCACATTTGATTGCAGCTCTACAGCTCGGTTCTTTGTCACAGAACAGCAGCACCTATAAATATAATAAATAAATTCAGTGTCGAATTCCGTTATAACTGAGTTCACTTATGAGAACAAGACCACCTCGCTCAGAAGCTTTCCACCTACAGTAGTGTTTGTGTTCTCACCTGCCCAAAGTAATGCACTGATTGGACGCGGAAACCAGGGTTCCACCCAAACAAACTAAAATCCGAAAGGCGAGAGGAAGTTAAAAGAAGTATTGAAACTTAGAAGCGTGATTAAACAAGCAAGGTTTATGTGACCAGTATCTTAGGTGACTATAAGCAAAGAGGAAGTTACTCAAAAATCTAGTTACACAAAAAGTGGAAAAACATGTGCGTGACACTTGCCGCAGTAGCATACCCCAGATGACCCCCTGCTTTATGGCGTCAGCGGTCATTAGATTATGACTCACTTCTTTACTTGATGTAATAAAAGAGAGCACCAGATGGACATTCCACTACATCATCATGACTGTGCAAACCTCCGTCATACCACGTGAGTGATGAAAGTGCATCAGCGAGGCAAGATATCTGCTGAGCTCGAGACACCATGGCACTACAAGGCATCAGTGAAAAATGACCACAGCTGTGATGAAGAACTTGGATGGCAGCCAATCACCGCCTCAGCGAGGGTGCTTCCCTTCTGCCGACAGATACTCAATAGCGGTAGTGGTAGCTCAGTGGTTCAAAACTGTGGCCTACCGAACGGAAGGACGTGAGTTCAAGCACTGCCAAGGCCTTGGCTCTGACCAAAGACCTTAACTGTCAAATGTCCAGTTGGATAAAAGCTTGCTCTGGATAATGTCAAATGCAATAAATGTGTAAAACGTGTACAAGCGAACTAAGGGGCATGAAACAAAGAACTTGTCATGTCTCTGTATCACTGTCAGAGCTTAGAGAACTGTATCCAACAACATTAACGTTACACAGACCTGTTGGTCTGCCTGGACAGGTTCGACTGGGCTTAACAAACAGCACAATTATAGCCACATCTGTTTATTAGATTACAAAGAATGTTCCCTCTTCATTATTTACCCCAAAATGTCTGTTTTTCACACCATTTATTTCTTAATTTTTGTTTGGAATTTTAATTTTGAGTAGTCAACAAAGTTGTTTGGCTCAAAATGACAATTTATATACTGTACTGGCTTATGTAAGCTCAAGAAAAAAACAGTTTGGCCCCAAACACACACCCGGGATTCTAACAAGAACTTTAAGCATGTAAACAATAACAAGCTTCATGTTGTTCAACTTCCGCACTCACAAGCGCCAACGACTTCCATGGATACAGCTGAATTCAAAAGTTTGCACTCCCTTTCTTCCCAATAGAACAAACCCAATGAAACAGCTGTCACACAAGTTACGTTTTGCATTTGTTCATTTATCAGAAATAACAAAAAAATTAAGTTCCTACATCCGTGTTCGTGATTTCATCCATGTCTTCTGCCTATGTTTTTTATCCAATTCAAGGTCAAAATTTCAATCCTTCTGAAAGCTGTTTTTTTTCATGCTGGTCATGTTCACAACTTTCCATGTGAAAGCTTATAGACTTCTATTATATAGACAGGTTGTATGTTTAAGGAATAGTAAGTAGGTAATAAGACTTTGAGCTTTTTTGACTTTGAATTGAGCTTGTTTATGAATAAAGATTACAGTTAGTTGCTGCAATATAAGGTAATATCTGTACCTTTGATACATGTAGACAGTACCTTATATGTATCTTTCACCTGGAAGTGTGGATATTAAAAAAAACATTATGGAAAACATCCATTCACAATTCTAGGTAAATAATGCAAACAGTATGTGCAAAAGGAGGAAGGATCCTTGAAAAAGACATTGAATGGCATCAGCATCAAGTGTAGTAAAAAAATAAAAAAGGGGGGGACCGGACCAAGAACCTGAATTGAAGGGGTGCAAGTTTCCCAGCACAGTAATGCTCAGTGTTAAGTGAAATGCATACTAAACAGTATCCCCACGTTGTCCTAACCACTTGGTTACCATAGTGACCACAGACAGCGTGTCATTGTGACATACTAATTAGTAAACAAATATCCAGGATAGGAATGTACCTCATAAACAAAACCTGACATAAACAAACTTACTAATTTGTTTTTTGTTGGAATGAATGAATGAATGAATAAATAAATAAATAAATAAATAAATATTTAATTAGTTAACTATGTGAAAGGTCTATTATCATGTCTTATGATGTTAATTAGTACAGCAAAAAAAAATAGAAAAAGTTTTATATGAATAAATTATGAGCTTGTTTCTGTTAAAGGGGAACTAAAGGCTTTGCAGTTAATGTGTTGCGTAATTAAAGTAAATTGGTGTCTAAATGCCACAAATCTGGTCTGTCAAGAAGTTGTGTTGGTGGAACTTAACAGCTGAGCAACTGAGCAATTTTTCAATCATGCAAAACAAATATGCATTTTGATCCCATCAGCTATAGGAGACACTGAGGAAACTCGTTCTTACCCACAATCAGACACAAGATGTCCAACGCGACCAGCATCCTGGGGCTGGAGCTCTGCGTCCGGCTCACGGTGGCGCTCTGCCCCGCTCCGGCTTTCCCGTTCTCCCGCAGCGGCTCCCCCGCGTCCCCCTGGGTCTCCAGGTCCCGCTCCACTTCACCTCCTCCTCCGCTGTTCATCGTGAACTTCTCCATACTGTTGCTGAACACTTTACTCAACCAGATGCGCACGTTTCCTTCGCTTTTCCAGTCCAGCCCACCGCGCACATGTAGCAGTTTTTCTGTCTGTGTGTGTGTGTGTGTGGCGTGTTGCTTGTCCACAGGTATAAATAAAAGTTTAACTAGAGATCCCCTAAAAGTCAAGCTCTACTATTACGCAGGACATCGGCTCATGACCCGCGTGACCTGGGCAGTTACGTCACAGACCCCGGACCTGGAGCCGCGTCCCAAAGCTGCACGAGCCACTTTCAGCGTATTCAGAGCAAACGCAGTCCGCCATCCTCGTGCTGGATTACACCAGGGTCCGGGGAGCTGTAGAGGTCCAGTTACAGCCAGAGGAAACACACTGTCTTAAAAAAAAAAAAAAAAACACTCCTCAAAAAACAACACGGGACACACTCCTCCTCAAACCAGCTGAGCCTCTGAACTCCATATGGGAGCCTTTACCCCCTCTCTCAAAAACAGAGAAAACTTTTCAGTGTGTTTTGATTTGGAGTATTATTTCTCCCTCTTACTCCTCCCTCTTTCTCTCTCTCTGTCTCTCTCTCTCTCTCACACACACACACACTCAGTTCAGTTCAGTTCAGTTCTACAGTGCTTTACTGGCATGAAAGTTACATTGTTGCTAAAGCAACAAGTATAAACAACGTATAAACATATATAAACATTATAAACATTAAATATGAAACAAATTGTAGATAAACAATAAAAAGAACAACAAAAAGTATCCATATTAATAACAACAACAACAACAAAATGTATCTGTAACTGAACAGCAGTAAAGCTGAAATTTGTTTAAGGAACATTCCGGATGTGTGCATGCTGTGTCTCTCAGGCTTTCACACTTCGACACATTTTGCAGCAGTGGAGCCTTCTCCTAAAAAAAAAATAAATAAATAAAAAAAAAAATTATCAACATCTGTTAATTTGGGAAAATTTTGAGAAATCCATCTGTGCTTTGGTGTGGCAATCATCTCTGTTAATTTGGGAATTTTCAACAACTGTTAATTTGGGAAAATTTGGGAAATTCTCTTCTATTCAAACAGGTTACGTTCAAACTGTCTAGAATATCAGTAATAATGAAAATACTAACTATATGATATTAGTACTGTATCAGGGGTAAAACTAATGCATGGAAATTCAACAGTAATAACAGTGTTATAAATAAATATATGTGTGTGGTAAAGCAGGGGTAGGTGGCTCATTTATGTTGGGTGTGATACTGTAGGTGTGAGTGATTGAAGGGTGCCTGTGGTATGAAAGGAGGGTGTATGTGGTATGTGTGTATGGGGTGGTGCATAATTGAGTACAGTATGTAAGGCATGAGTACAGAGGTATATGTTTGTTTGTGTGTGTGTATGTAGGGGGCATTAGTACAAGACATTGCTGTATGGTGAGAAAGTGGGACTGACTACCCAGGGCCCCAATGGCAGGAATGCCCTTGCATGGATGGAATGAAATGTGAGATGGATCAAGATATCTATATATAGAGCCCAGAGGTTTGTGCTATGCCCCTGAGTAGCAGGTATCAGAAGAGGGTGTGTTTACAGGGTATTGGAGTGGTGTACAGTATGTGCTGTACCTAACTAAGTAGGTACTGTACTAATTACATTTTATGTGAGCATGCAAATTTTCTAAGTAGTACCTATTGAGGTACTAACTGCCATCATCAATACCCTCTTCTCATAGTCCTCAAACATTCAGCACACGCAATACTCCCTACTATAGAATTATGCACATACGGTATACTGTATGTCAGTGATTGTTCTTGTTGTTATAAGTTATAATGTAGTATGTTTTGTACTGGGGAGGTAAGAATTTAAAGGGGAAAAATGTAGAAGTGAATAAATATCTTCATTTTATTACATTTAGTTGTTTTTAGGTACAAGATGAAGTCATACTTATGATAAGATACATTATGATGCATAGTTTGAATGACTAAAATGTTCCCCCTTACAAGACCTCACACACAGATGAAGTGTTCAGTGGAATGAATTTAAGAGAAAAACTTTCTGACCCATGCTTTGGAAGTTGTGTTTAGTAAAATAACATAACTTTGTCAGCGCCCTCTGCAGGTCAGGTGTGCTTTGGATCACTCATCTCTTGTGGAAATTGGATTATAAGGTTTGGAAATAAATATTAAATACATATGACACTTCTTAGTGAGCAGGAATCAAACATAACCATAACATTACCTCTATAGCTTGTCCAAAATATTATAATGTTAATGATATTATGATGATATGGAAAAATGTTTGAACATCATTACTTAGTTGGTTAGTATTATCTTTTATTTTATTTATTTTTTGTCTTTTAATTTTATCTGATTAATTTATGCAGAAAATACATACAAAATCATGGGTTGCTTTCATACCATTCAGAGATGTGACTATACAAATGTCCTAATGATCCATGGGCTAAGTGATAATCAAATAAATCCTTTTTAAATGAAACAAAGACAAATAATGTTCCATCTTGTCCAATCTTTACTCCTTTACTGTAATATAAGGGAGTTGGAGGGTAAGAATCTGCAACAAATATTCCCCCTCCCTGGAAATATACAGTATCTGCCCTTTTAGTGGCTGTTTCTTGTAGTGTCGAGTTGCCAGCTCAATTTCTGGTTGTAGCTGAGCGGTTGGGGGAGAACGACCTTGTTCAGGGGCCCAATAGTGACAGCTTGTCGGCACCAGGGTTCAAACCACAGAGCTGCCCATGCCCCAATATGATATCGAAAACACCAAAGTCAAAATAAATAATAATAAAAAACTTATTACATAACAAAACAAAAAAATTGTAGACTTCCCAGGTTGCATAAGTGCACACACTGTTAACTAAAACTTTCTTACAGTTCCTTTTGCACTTAATGCATTGCTGTTTTTTGGAGGATAAGAGCCTACAGTACCAACAGCATATTTTCATTCAGCAATTTCATTTAACCTTTGCTTGCAAAAATGCTCCAGATCTATATAAAAAAAAAATCCTTACATTTTGAGCTTTCTAACAGAAACCTGCATTTGTTTGTGCTAATATTCAGTTGATTAAGTATTTCAAGTGATTCATGATTCCGTCTATTATGGCTGGGGCCATATTCCAGAGCCCCAGTCTCAGCTGAAGAGAGCCAGATCTTTAGCGCAATGCTGCAATTACCATGCTTTACCCTGGATACGATTTTCTTTGGATGATAATCTGTCTTGTTTTTGCATCAAAATATCTTTTGCAGTTTTGCCCAAAAAGTACTGTAGTACCACGCTTTGGTCACACCATGAAACATTTAGCCAAATGCTTTTGGCAAAATGGAAGCAGGCTTCTCACAAAGCCCAGATATATGAAGAGTGTGAGAGCTTGTTGTCTAATGTATTGAGTCACAAGTACTTATCAGATACTTTTTCAGCTCTTTAAAAATGTCTCTTTCTCACGGATATGTGATTGTTTTGCTGTAGTGCCAGTTTTGGAGCAATGTGCTATTCTGTTCTTGGTAGGGATACATTTCAACAATGTTAATTTGGATCCTGTACATGCTTTATAAGCTCTCTGCATACAATTGGCTCTGATGAAACCAAGAACATTCTACAAAATTCACTGACAAAAGCTGATCTTTTTAATCAATTCACTAATGACAGAAATATGTTCATTAATTTAGTCAATGCTGTTCTTAAGTCTATTATAAAAAGGTGCCCATAATTATGCAACCAGGTTAGCAGAAGGTTTTATCAGGAGTGTGTAGACTTTTATATCCATCAGGTGACATTAACAAACATTAACTGCTTAACACATGGAGCAAATCCCTGACTTGGGATCAAGCTTAATGGAAGCCACTGGTCCACCAGAGATCCTGTTTCTGATGCTCCTAAATGCACATATACCGATCAGCCATAACATTCAAGGTTCCCCTTGTGCCACTAAAACAGCTTTGACCCTTCAAGACATGACTCCACAAGATCTCTGAAGGTGCGCTGTGGTGTTTGGCACCAGGACTTTAGCAGCAGATCCTTTAAGTGCTGTAAGTCACAAGGTGGAGCCGCCATGGATCGGACTTGTTTGTCCAGCACATCCCATGGATTCTCAATCGGATTGTGATTTTGAGAATTTGGGGGGTGAATCAACAACTTTGGCCTCTTTGCTGGCTAGGCCCCAATACATGGCATGCTGTGATGCGCTGGATGTTCTGGTGCCTTTATATTGTGACCAATATTGACTTTTTTCAGCAATTCGTGCTCCATTGTCTATTCTTAGGTCCACACCATCATAAATAAGTTTTGCATGCCTGTGATCCTGTCACCAGTTTACTGATATATAACTTATACTGAATGCTATTCAATTCACCTGGAGGTGATGTTGTGGAGGTAACGTTGTGGGCTGATCGATGTATAATTTTTTGTCAAACAACAAGCTCCACTAAAATAACTCCTCCAAGGCAAAAAACTATTAGACAGTTACAGTTTATCAAACCAAAATGAGCATCAGCAGCATGAAAATGTCAAACATGTGCATGTATGTGCCGCTTAACATCTGGATATTAACAAGAAGTTATATGTTGTGAATGTTGTCCAAACCCCATATTTCAGTGCAGTAGGCTAGATACAACAAAGCTAAATAGGATACCATGGTGTAGCTTAACTGTATAAGTGTGACATACAGTTAATCATGAACAATATGATTCACTGATTCTCCCCTTTCGTGTTGTTTTATACCCTCGTGTTTCACTTCACTATCGATACTTCTCTTTTGGCATCACTAGCGCCGGTTCTGCTGCATTTGAGAACCGCAATGCTCTTTGTGATATTAATAGTTTTGCTCACAGAGATACGGAAGTGCATACAACTGCATGATCTGTCATATGTTTGTACAGTTTGTTCACCAGTTTGTTTTTCTTCACTATGTCTGGTGGTGTCTGCTACTGTATGTTCCTTTCTCCAATCGGGATTTCTGACGTCTATGTCAAATTTAACGGACTACGGTTTGTGCAAACAGATGTTAAGCGGCATAAATGTACTAAATTGTGGCTCAGTGGTAGGTGTTTCGCCTGCCATGCGGAAGGCACGGGTTGGATTCCCAGCCAGTGCCCAAACGCCGGCCACTGAATGCAGTGTCGGTCCCAAGCCTGGATAAACCTGTGCCAAACTAGTACTGTATGTGCGGAGCCGAAAGACCAACAACAACAACAAATAACAGTTGATATTCTGTTGTTCTGAGGTAGTCCACATTGTCTACACTTAAATCATTCATTCAGTGTTAACCAAACATTATTTTTATCAAAGCTTTTCTTTTAAAAAACAGCCTACAGTAATAGTATTAAACATTGGACCAATGTGCTTTTTGGGTGTTTTACAACTTTATGCTTTCTCTGGTTCGAGTCTAAGCTTGTGGTAATGTGTGTACAGACCATTGCTGTTTCTTCATGTGTATGTGGGGTTACTGTAGGTTCTCTGGTTATTCTGTTCAAAAATGATATTCGAAAGTGCACACTGATTTTTTTTTTTTTGGCACAGTATGGATCGTTGTTCTTGCATTTAATAAGTTTCAGAATAAAGTATGTATTTAATGTACATTAAAAGTTGTTCTGTAATAAAGTTTGTTATATGTGAAATATTTACTTTATGTACATGTTCATTCCAAAATTATGGAATCATCGCACTGTGATTTGTAACCGATTACAGATTATTTTGACATATAACTTATTAAACAGATTATTAAAAAAAAAAATAGCTGCAAATTTTGGCCTCCTGAAAGATCTCACTCACTTACTCACTCATCGTCTATACCGCTTTATCCTATATTCAGTATCATAGTATTATAACCTTTTTCATTTGCTTTACGGAAGCAAGTACAGAATCACTCAATGCTGAAGAAGACTAAATTATGAACTCACCTTGTAATTTACATTCCTAAAACAAACGCTAATAAATGCTAATTAATCTGCAGTTAAAAGTTACTAAACTTAACAAGATGTTGGACATAGCTAATTGAGAGAAAGCATTGCCCCAACATTATAAGAATTATAATGAAGAATTATAAATTTCCTTTAAGAACCAAATCCAACACTGAGCCTAGCAAAAGACGTAGACTGTTTCCAGTCAGCCATGTGGTGAAAATATAAATAACATGGAAAGTTTGCAACAAGGAAAATGGACGTGTCGACCAAGTTAGATGTCAAAATGTCAGTATCGAAAACTCAAAGCAGCTGCACAACAAGATCTATGAAAAACAAACATGCGGAAAAACAAGACAGTGTTTGTGACGCGACTGTAATAATTTGGCTGAATTAAATGGAATCTAAATATGGAAAAGCTAAAGGAAAACCAGGAGAACAAGGTTAGAGTATGACAATATGACTGGATGAAGATGCTATTCAGTGATGAATCGGGAATCTGCATTGGCCAAGATGATGTTGGAACTTTAGTCTGGTTAGCCCTTCTCATTAAAGATATAAAGATGATCATCAGAAGAAAACAATCAGATCTCCCCACTCATTTAGTATAAAGCTTAGCTTATCTACACTGCATTGTGGAATTTCACATTGATTTTAAAATATTACTATTAACTTATAAAGCACTAAATGGACTTGCTCTACAGTACCCGAGTAAACTGCTAGTGTCTTACGATCCGCTACGATTACTGCGATCAAAGGATGCAGGCTGCTTGTCAGTACCACATATTATGAAAACCTAATTTCATGTCTAGGCACAAAACCTATTTATTAACCCAAGAATTTCCTTTAGGTAAAAGAGATCTGGGGGATCCATGGATGTGGAGTATTTGTTGAACTGGTATGTTTAGATGCTGTCTTCTCCCCTCTCATTGATCACTCAGGTTTGTTGACGGTGGAGTGACTGGTTGCTTTACTTCCCAGGGAGGCTTCATGTCTGTGTTTTTTTCTGGCTCTCCCTTTTATAGTATGGGGTCATAGTTAGTGCCTGCCAGAGTCCCTACTTACACTCTACACTAAATATGGAAGAAAACTGAAGTACCAGGAGAAAATCCACCAAGCACGCAGAGAACATGCAAACTCCACACACATCTACCCTGGAGGAGCTAGGGTCCAGTGCTAACCAATAAGCCACAGTGCCGCCACTTTCTAAACTAATTTCTATTTTCTTTTAATTTTGCAAAGCTGCTTTGTGACATTAATAAAAACGCAGTTTAAATATAACTGAATTGAAATGAATATGGCATTGCATGTCAGATATAGGACCAGCAAAAATGGCAGCCATTACAGATATCAAAATTACTTTTTTTCTTAAGGGATCCTGAAGATTCTCAAGGGGTTCGAGACTCATTTTGTTACAGTGGTAGAAATCACAACAAACTATTAAAGCCATTACCAGTAGAGAAAGAACAACACCCATGACTTTCAGCAAATGCACTGCTACAGTACTTCCAGTAATAATACTCTTGTGCTAAAATACAATCAGGAAAACAACTCAAGCAAAAATAAAAAAGTCCTACTTCATAAACTTTTCACTTTGCAACTGACAAAATGAATGTCTGGGAAAATCTATTAAACATTTTTATTTTGTTATGTTGCTAACTCACTAAGTTAAGTACATGGAAGTACATGTTAAATTTCCATTCAAAATTCAAATCCAATCTAAATTATGTCTGCATAATGCATTTCATGGGCTCAACTCAACAGGAAGTCAATTATTTTGGGTTAGAATAAAATGTACTCCTCCTATGGAATGTATGCGATCGCCACCAAACCGGGTCTATGTGATCACAAGATATTGAGAATTTTTTGATATCTCAAACAAGTCAGCTGTGACAATGCATCAAACGTATGCTGAAAAGTGGTTAATAACTTTCTGTGTGGCATTATATTGAGTGACATCATAGTGTGGATGCTTTTTCAGATCTAAACATAAAATTCCCCTCTTTTCAAAAAAATTGTGTCATAATGGTATTATTATAAATATAAATAGTTATATTTATTCTTATTCTTATTCTTTTAAAACATAGCATATTTTAATAGATAATTAAATAATTTGAAGTACAAGTTCATAATAAAAAAGAAATATTATTCATCACCTTTGGGTTCATAATTATTTATATTTTTAATTAGTGTTAATTTTCTCATTCCAAAAAAAAAAAAAGGATTTTAAAAGTCTTTGTCTGAATATACAACTCTGAAAAGAAAGGAAACCACTGCAAAATAAACCACTGCAAAATAAAGTTTTTTTTTAAATGTTTTTTTTTTCCCCTTACAGGTGCATGAATTGGTGAGATGAAAAGTTTTGTTTCATTTTTTGTGAACTGCTGACAATATTTCTCCTAAATTCAAAATAAAACAATTTATTTAGAGTGTTATATATAGCCTACATATACAGTATACATATGTGTGTGCGTGTGTGTGCGTGTGTGTGTGTGTTTGTGTGTGTGTGTTTGTGTGTGTGTGTGTTAAGGGAGTTGGTCTTTAACCCTGAAATGCTCAGAAACAGTCCTGGTAACGTTTTCTATCCCGAGTTACAGAAGTGGTTTTTGGAAAACATCTTAAATCTCTCTCTCTCTCTTTTACATTTTAATACAAATCTTAATATGTTTAAACTTTATTCATTCACAAAAACATTATGAATCATCTCAAACTCCTCTGTCCTGCTTTGGTTTCTTCATGATGCTCCACACGCTGCCTCTGAACTCTAAATTCTATGACATCACTAACAGCCCAACTGCCAACTGTCATTTCAAATTTAAAAAGAAACACAAACTGAATTGGCAAGTCATGATCATAGTCATACACACTAATTCGTACAGACTTTTGCACACACATACACACACACTCATGCACAATCATATGCGCATACACACTCGTACACACACATCCACATGCACACACACTCATACACACACATACTTACTTATATACATACATATACACTTAAACATACACATATACACTTATGCACATATAATGATATAATGCTCTTCAAAACTATTTGATTTTCTCTTGAATTCTTCACTAATTTCATTACCATTCAGCTACGACTGTTGTTCTAAAGCACTGTATGAAAATGGTTTGCTGTTTTATGAAAAAAAAAAAACAAGCCGAGTCTCTGAGTCAGATATGAACCCTTTTTTTCCATTACTTTGTGTTTTCTTTATAAGCACATGTTTTATTTTATTGAAACATAAGCATAACAGCCACATTTTAGAATTAGCACTGCATTTAGGAAGGTGAAATACTCGAAATGACCAGAAAGCAGAGAATTTTTTTTTTAAATTGTGACCAGGTAATCACAGACGCTAAGAAGATCACAGAACAATGAAAACTACTGTGTTCAATAGTTTTACGTGTCTTAATGAATGTTTATGTCTCTTTGACCTCCTGTGTACAGATGTTGAACCAAAATCCAGCTTTTCTCCTGTTCAAAACTGTCTATTCCTCTTTTATTTTACAAATTTTACCACAAGGCTGAAATATCTCTGGGTTATTATTTATTTATTCATTTATTCAATCAGACTGCACAGAAGAGAAAAGCTAATAAAATGGTAAGTTTGGATGCATTTCTCACAGGCAGGAGTGGAAATAATTTGTACTTCCATGTATACCATAAAGAGTTTTATTTATCTGTGTAACTGTTCCTGAAAAAGGCTAAGATCTGAAGCCATACAGTATAACAGAAATATTCAACTAGGTGTAAATTTAATAAAGTAAAAATAAACTGGTTTAAAAAAAAATCCATATGGTAAGCCGATGATAATTTTTCCATATCCAGCTTGATTAATGTGAATTCCTCTATTCTTTATGTCTTCTGGTTGTAAATGACAATTTTTTTCATGTAAAAAAAAAATGTGATCGCCACCAAACCAGGTCTATGTGATCACAAGATATTGAGAATTTTTTGATATCCCAAACGGGTCAGCTGTGACAATCCGTCAAACGTATGCTGAAAAGTGGTTAATAACTTTCTGTGTGGAATTATATTGAGTGACATCATAGTGTGGATGCTTTTTCCAGCATCTGGGGCTTTTTGAAGATCTAAACATAAAATTCCCCTCTTTTCAAAAAAATTGTGTCATAATGGTATTGGTATATCCCCTTTACATGCATTAATTGTTGAACAAGTTGCAATAGTTATATTTAATCTTATTCTTATTCTTTTAAATCATAGCATATTTTAATAGATAATTAAATAATTTGAAGTACAAGTTCATAATAAAAAAGTATACATATGTGTGTGTGTGTGTGTGTGTGTGTGTGTGTGTGTGTGTGTGTGTGTGTGTGTGTGTGTGTGTGTGTTAAGGGAGTTGGTCTTTAACTCAGAAACAGTCCTGGTAACGTTTTCTATCCCAAGTTACAAAAGTGGTTTTTGGAAAACATCTTAAATCTCTCTCTCTCTCTTTTACATTTTAATACAAATCTTAATATGTTTAAACTTTAT
>JAQMYJ010000023.1:32349769-32363607 GCA_030014305.1 Clarias laeviceps | reverse complement strand
TTTGGGACAATGCCAATTGTTAAAAGCGCTATACAAATAAAATTGAATTGAATTGAATTGAATTGAATTGAATTGAACAATTTGAGTTTAAAACAAAACCATTTTTGTAGGGATAAAATCTTGCAAACTTCCTGCAGTATTCTAATGAATAAAAATTTCACACAATTTCAACGAATACAGGAAGACTGCAGCACCTTAAATCATTTGTCTTGGAACTAGATGAAAAGGAGAAGTTTTAACAACCGGTCACAGAACTGGCAGGTTTATTTTCTTCTAGCTGCAGTGCACATGTCAAGCTATTGCACATCCTCCATGTACCCTGCAATCGGGTCTCAATTTGGGTGGAAGACAGCTGAATGTCATTCCCGCATGAGGTAGGCTGAGGATTCTATTATGGGTAGAGTTGCAGTGAAACTTGGGCCTAGCACTGGGTGTGGGTATGAGTTTTGTGGGGTTTTCCGTGTTAGGATGGTGGACCGTATCTCCGGCCTGTCACTCTGTAGACCAGAATTCATATTCACATATTATGCGAAGAAGCGAGTCTCATTCTATATATATATATATATACACACATCCTTTTCTACTTTAAAAGTGGATGTAGTGTCCCTTTAAAGCTTGTTTAAAGTACACTGGTTCATTAGTGGTTTGTCACTTTTGCTGTTGTCATTATCTATAAAAGGTATGAAACTTCCCCAATTTTTTAACATTCTGGGTCTTGGTCTATTCTTTTGTTTCATTTTTTAAATAAACAGACTCCAGCATGGCCTCTTGCTAAATGAGAGATACAGTAGAGGAAACTTTTCATGAATGCTGATCAGGGATTTTCATGTTAGCGATTACAGTTACCTCGTGATGCTTTTTCAACGGAACAAAATCCCCTACGCAGACAACAGCGAGCTAATAATTACTCCACTGGGTACCAAGGAGTAAAGGTCATTTAGCTCCTACACTAAACACAAATACACACATACGCCACATCAGTCGAAGCGATATCTTTCGTTCTGTCTTTTGAATCTACGTGGCATCGTATCTTTGGGGTGGTGAGCGATATTATCTAAATTACAGAAATTAGACATACAAACCCATAAAATCTTGCCTACTGTGATATTTCTATTTGTGTAAAGCTCAGGTTTCAGACAATAAGCACAGTGAGGTAATCTCACAAAGGGAACTTTGTGTAGTAGTTTAATAAGAGATTTCTGTATTTTACCTGCGTGGGCGTGACGTGAGCGATCGAAATAAGTCATTGGCGAACATTAAAACAAGATCATTCGACATTTTTGCCCACTCTTCTGCACCACAGTCTAACCCCAGCTGTGTTCCACACCAGATGACGAAGACATGAGAGAAAAGAGTGAGGAAATGAAGAAAAAAAGTGCAATCTAATTTTTAAAAAAAACACGATTGAAACAGAAAGAACAAAGTGAGTAGGGAAATAATACAGCTATGAAGTGAGATTAAATAATGGTATGCTTAAATAATGCGTGTACTCATTTTAGTAAGTTGCCTCTGTTACTGTAATGGGCTGATAAGACTGAGGTATGTTTTCGTCATTCTCATTCATAGCAGAATCTTGTTTTCACTCAAACTCTGTGTTATGACAATGCATTTCCCCTAGTGCTTTGGTTCTGACCTTGGTATCTCGTTTGTTTTCTCACACTGGAACAAAAAACTGAAAACTGTTCTACATGACGTGCTGGATCAGAAAAGAGGAAAGAGTGGACAAACTGTAAGCATTTGGCCTATTCATGCCTCCTGGTTTCTCATTTAACCCCTTTCTGTTACAAACCAGAAATAGTTCCTATCAGCAGATACTGTAGGAAGGTCAGAAGATAAACACCTTCAATGTTTAGTCTAGTCATGTAGCATCCATGAGGTGTTTCCTTCCTGCACATGTACAGTAGCTGTATCTTAAATTGCTTACTTGTCCTAATATGCAACACTCACTGTGAAGCAGTGATGGAATTACTGTTACCACCATTGGCCACCACTATAACAGAAGGCCTTGTTTATTTCATTTATACCACAGCAATTTTCCAGCATTTTCTATTTATAAAAAAACAACCAGCCGTAGCCTGGACTACACTTTTTCCTGGGGCCACTGCTGGTCACATTCAACTAACAGCATCCAGCTTGTTTGTGTTTGATTCTGATTCGTTGGAGTAGTTAAGTTCAGAATTTTAAGTTCACATTTGTCCTGCAGTTGTTACGTTTGTGCCCATTAATACTTATCTCTATTTCATAGCCCTAGTCATAGTGTCTCGTTTATGTCATATTTGTTTGTGTGAATGTTCATTAAAGATGAGTCTGAACATGGATTTTCTCCTTCTTTGACTCCTGACAGAAAGCAACACTCAAATATGGATGCAGCAGTCTTTTGATCGATCCCCCAGGCCTGGCAAGAAGTCCTCCAGGAAATCCACATAGAACTGTGAAGAACAAGAAGAAGGGATCCTTCTCCAAGGTCATAAGACTCTCTCTCGCACTTCCTAGCCCAGACGAATTCCTATAGCCAGTGTAGTTATCAGGGCAACATGTCAAACGCCAATATGGTGTCCAAGTCAGAGAAAAGAAGATAGCCTTTTGATTTCAGTCCCTGATTCTGGTGAGGAGGTCCTGCCCTGCCACTAATATTGCCCTGTTACCTGACACTGTGGATAATGTCACCGTGCATAGAGCATCACCCATCCTGACCTGCTTGCCTGAGGATATCACTCTACCCCCTGCCTGAATTAGATTGGTGCACTCCAACCCCATCCTGCTTTGCAGTAATCGATCAAATTTCCCAGTCACCAATCAATATCCAGAACCCCTTTTTTACTTTGTTTGGTATATCAGGAACAGCACAAGTGCAAGGAAGGTGCTGGATTATACTTCACCTACATGAAGTGCAAGTGCCAATGCAAGACAAAAAATGGAGACAGTTAAGGACAGTGCAGCACCAACCAGTAGAGAGTTTTAACTTGAATAAAAGTACAAAGGAAGATATAGCAACAAATTTACAAATAAAATGGGACGAGTTCAAGAATGTTCAAGATAAATAAAACTAAATCTGTCAATCTGTCAGGCACTCCAGTCCATTGGTATTGAGGCTGATGTCTGGTACTATTTTTCAGAAGACAGGAGTCGTGTACATGTCTATGGGAAGAGAGGGACGGAAGAGAGATAATCTTCTCAGTTAAAACAGCCGCTCACGATGCTCTTAATATTCTGTTTCTTGGCTATGGAGCTATTATTTAGGGACCAGTTAAGATTCTCGTCCAGGTGAACACTAAGGAATTGTCTGCTCTTTATGATCTCCACAGAGGAACCATCTAAGTTAATTGGGGACTGGTCCTTCTGTACATCTTGAAGTCAACAACCAACAATGTTATTCTTGTGGTGTTTTTCTGTTTTTTGGGATTCAACCTTTTCATTGAAGATGAGTCCTCTACCTCTTTGTGATCATTCAAAAACAAAAGGTTTTCTGTAAAGACCTCTGAATATTAAAGCTAGTCCATACTAGAAACCTCTTTTTTTATATATATATATATATATTTTATATTATATATCTATATTAGTCATATAGTAATTATTAATAAAATATAAATGAGGCATTCAAGTTAAAGTGGGACTTTTGATTTTGAAGAATAACAGAGCACAGTTATGGAAGTAAAAACGTCCATTTTTCTATATAATGCCCTGCTACACTTATTCCAGTGTTTCACTAATGCTTGGATACTATCAAGGTAAAACGTTTTGATTGGAACGCCTGCTTCACATCTGACACAGTATCCTCCCTGGAAATATTTAATCATCTAATAATGTGGAAATAACTGTGGCAAGTTCAGGACTGACTCAGGACTGTATGGGGGATTAATCCCAGCTCCCAGAGTTTCTGTAATGTACTATGGCTAAGAGTCTCATTACCGTACTGTGCTTCTGTTAAATTGCTTTTACACCTTCATTTACCAGAAATCTTAATCACAGTCCTGGTTTTATTTAAACACCTCTTGTATTTACTTTAGATAAGTCAATATAAAGACATACTTGCTCTATCTATAAACCTAAAACACTTACTATACAGTTTGCTCTATTGAGGATATACAGAATGTCATTCAGCACAGTTATCTATACATCTGTCTATCTATCTACAGTTATTTGGACCCCTATCAACCAACAATAATTCTGGATCCCAAACACTTACTGTATGTGCTCCTGTTTTACACAGATTATTTTAGATGGTGCTTCTAACAACAAGTCGTTATGTGTATAAAAGCTTTGATCTTGCATTCAAAGAGTCCATCATGGGCAAGACCAAAGAGCTGTTAAAGGACTTCAGTATATATCATGTCCTGCACATTAATCTAGTTTGTGGATAATTGGGGTCACCAGATATTTTTTAGCTGCTGTGGGATAAAGCTATAGGTTTTGGTTTCAGCTGAGAAGCAGTAACGTAACGTATCTGCCGTGCAGGTGAGTGTGGGAGAGTTTGAGCAGATTCGAAACTTCTACTTGGAAAATCTAGAATATACTGAGAGTTGAACTATTTGAAGTTATGAAAAAAAAAGTTTCCACACTATAGTATCTCAAACTATTTTGAGGAGCAGTGTACATATAGTTATTTATATAAATATAGATAACACCCTGGAGGGTGCTTCGTGCCTGTGGACTATTATGTATGTGCACTTTGGCTGGGAATTTATTTTATGTTTAAGTTGTCTTGCATCTGGACTAATATTGTGTTGATTACCTGCTCTAATATTGGTTTATTTTTGTTTCTTTGCCTTCGTGTCTACTTTACATTATTAAAGTCTTAACTTCTGCAACTATGCCTCGCCTGCATTCATTGAACCCTAACAATGGTTTTGTCTGTACTGTATATTGGTCAGAACTCTCTCCTTCAGTGATTTCCTTACGTTTCATACATTGGAGGACCCGAAACCAGACTCAGAATTTTTTTTTCTGTCTGTAGGTCTGTACTGCATGTCTGAAGATTTTGTCACTGGCTGGAGAGAATTTAATGAATCTTTGTCAGTTTTTACGTATTTGCCTGAAGTTTTTTTTTTTTGCCTGCACCATAAATGAAATCAAAAATGTTAAGGAAAAGGAAAGTTATGAGCAGTTATGTGCCAGATTATAAACCGCACGTTTTGATAGTGTACTGCGCATATGTCAAACTGTGGGTGCTGGACAACTTGAAATAGTAATATCACTGATTACATTAAAGCTGATCAGAGTATTTTTAGTTTTAACCTTTTAACTATTTCTACAAACTCTTTGCCCGTCAACGACAGGTACTTGTGCTTGTTTTATACAAGGGGCAAACCGGGACTTGTGATGAATTTTCTGGTTAATGAAGACGTAAAAAAATAATTGATATTTACAGACTGGAGCCCACTGCGCTCGTTGCTGTGAACATTCAGAGAGTGGAACGCCTGATTTTTGAAAGTCGATGAATAACTTGTCACCAACTCGCAGAAGAGATGCATTTTTCTGTGGGAACTGAACATACAACCATTCACCAACACCATTTGCACATTACAGGAACTATGAGTTATTGACACATCCCCCGTACAGTCATGTCCACATGTTTGGGCCAGAATCAGACGTGAGGCATGCAGTCTGATCATGCTTCGGGCGTACTGAGAAAAAACTGTAAGTGTAACTGTATGTAAGACTCTATGCAGTGTTAGCTACTGTAGATTCGCTCTGTGAGAGAACTGCTAATGGCTAGTACCTACTCAATTTAGCTGTACAGCAGACTTGCTCTATCTATAAACCTGACACAAGCTAACCTGAACTATTTTTTTTTGTGAAAAAGAAATGATAATTTATTTAACAATGCTTCTGACTTTGTTTTTTTTTTGGTATAAGATACAGTAGTTATCTAGCTTGTGTGCTAATTGCGGTTAAAACTGTGATTAAGTTTTTAGTCAACTGTTGCTACACCAGCAAAGCTTAAAATTAGGTGTTAATATTAATATTATTTCAGAAAGATAGAGATGTTTTTGACAGATAGAAGAGCATGAGTGGTACCACAACCATCCTTGTCATTTCTCTCTTGAAGTTTTTTTTTTTTCCTATTATTTGTCTGTGAATCATGAGTCAATTCTTGGAATCAACTCAGTAAAAACATTTAGTTTTTTTTGTTTTTTTAAAAAGGTGCTGACTGTGTGAAAGTAAAAAAAAAAAAAAAAGTGGGAATTTTTCCAAAATATATCTGCGTTGTTACTATACTGTACTCCACTGGGGAGAAACGAATGATTTTCAAAATGGTTGCCAGCATGAAGCTCTGTCCATAAAGGCTAATACAAAGGTAACAAAACATTTATTTAAGCTTATTTTTTAGTTTATTATTTCAAATAAATAATTAAATGACTAAAAAAATAACCTCAAAGTTGATTATCATTGATAAATTGATAAACTGGTGATAGGATCATGGGCACCCAAGTCTCACCCATAGCCAAAGGCTTGCCTTTCCGGTCCGATTTTACACCTGGCAAGGCAACAAATCCAAGGCCACCAACTTGGCCTCCAAACTCCCCAGATCTGAATTTGATTGAATACCCAAGGGATGCGCTGGACAAAAAAGTCTGATCCACAGGCCCTACTCCATAACCCACGACACCCAGGGGAACCACCTCAAATGTCCTGGTGCCAGACACCAGAACACACCAACACAGGGCTTGTTGATTTATGCCCGAGGGGCAGAGGTGCCCCTGTGGCACAAGAGGAACCTACACAGGTTTTCTAATAGATAGATAGATAGATAGATAGATAGATAGATAGATAGATAGATAGATAATCTGCTGGTTTATTTTATTTGTAAAATGCTTTTACTTTTATTGTATTTATTTATTCGTTTTATCAGTCAGAACACAGAACACCGTCAGAATACTGCAGTTATTTACTCAAAATGTATTTGAATTGCTAATATATTTGGTCTTACAGGTGAACATACTGAACAGGTACTGAAACATGAAAATAAATTACCAATTATAAATGATATTAAATCACTTTATGACATTGTGTTTTCTAGTTTGCTTTTTTTATTTTTTATAATCCCACAGTTTGTACTTGTGAGCACCAGGGGGCGCTGTTTGCTTTGCATGATTAAGCTCCTTTCTGAAGGACGTCACAAATCTTACTGAAATTGACTTATTTTAGATGAGACCTTTAATAATATTAAAGAAAACAAAAGAGCTAATAAATGTTACCGCCATCACATATACTGTATGAGTAAACAGACAACAACAGCAAGAACAAAAAAAGTCGTTTTTCTTTTTTCCTCATTCTTTTTACATTATTGGTCATCAGAGGCCTGTGGAGTTTTCTTTTCGGCTTAAAGGCAGTAGATTTTCTCTGCAAAGTCGTGTCAGGCAGAAAGACATAGTGTGGTACAGAAAGTATAGGCAGGGAAAATCCAGCTAAATACACAGCAGAGTGTGAATTTGTCACTGCTTTTAGTTTCAATCCACACCGCAACAGTGTTGAGAAGAAGGTACACAGTACAGTGTACAGGCACACATATGACTAATATCACATCACTATGCCCAAACATCTGTGTGTGTGTTTCTGTGCATGTGTGTATGTGTGCACATGTTCCTTACATGATCATGCAGTTACAGTATGTTTCCTTCCTCCAGTTTTCACTTTTCATGCTTTGTGTCTTGGTGTGTATTTTATAAAGTGTTTTTTTTAAATATATATTTTTTTGTGTTTAGATCATGTCCTTTTGATATTCTCCATATTCAGTGTATGGACTTTTAAAAAAGTGATGAAGCAGCATTTTTTCATTTATTTAAGTAGCTACATTTTACTTTAGCACTATCCTTTAACCTTTTTTTTTTCATTTTCTTTAACTTTACTGCTACGTTACTTTTACATTACACACAGCATTTGTTAGACCTTTTTAATATACAGTACATTCATATAGATTCTTTTTTATTTTACAGTAATCATTTATTTAATTAGAATTATTCTACGTTTTATAATTTGTTTATAAAACGTTTATTGTAAGTTTTATTGCATTATGTAAATTTTTTCTTTACACACTTTGAGGTACTTAAATCTTAAACCCATAAAAGTCTACCATTGCCTCTGATCCATCTAAGGATGGATTGCCAATCTGGGCCTTTCTTATTAAATAAATAAATCCACCATATGGTCTTTGCACCAGAGCACTTAATTTTTTTCCTAGCTCTTTGTCAATGTCGTATCCTATTCCACGTTCTGAAGCTCGAAATGGTCCGTATGTGGTGTTTGGGCTGGAACGTTCCAAAGGGGTGTGTGAGAGGGTTTTTCTGCGAGATCTGAGTCAGCGAAAGAGATATTCTAATGTACCTGTTGCAGACCTCTTCCCCCACCCCCCCACTTCCTCTCCACATTACCCAAGAGCCCCACGACTCAGCTAAGAGCAGGCCAGGCTTGCAGCGTGGGCGAGCTCAAAGCCACCACTTCTTATAACAAGATGTAGATGAAAAGAACCCAAAGTCAGAAGAAAAAGTTTACTCTGTAAACCAGAGATTAAAAGAACAGGATGGAAAAAATCTGAATTGTTTTGACTGAGATGCATGATGTTTTAAAATCAGGCTGGTGCAAACTGCAGGTCAAGGGCGGTGGGTAACAGACAGCAACATACACGCAGGTTGGAAGGAAGTTAAAAGGTTAGACTTACATATCCGGTGTGTCAGGCAGCGACAGAGTCACTAACGCCTGTGGGCTGAATGAAAGTGTCCGACCACAGCTTTGTATCTTGTATACAGAAACGGTGCTTTCATGATGTGCGGAGAGGTTTGCTGTGTGTGTACGTGTGTGTGTAATGTCACTTAAATAAAAATGAGGCATTCTGTAAAGCCTGAGGCAATTGTAAATAGTTTGAAAGATTTATTTTTAACTAGAAAAGGTTACAAAAAAGCAGGAAGTTAAAGCCAGTGAAGTTAGCAAAATAGATTTTTTTATATATATTATTATTTATTTAAAAACAATACAATATATTGTCAGAAAAAAAGACATTTGATATAAAAGACTTTTACTACAGAAACTATAAAAATGACAATAATAAAGATAAAATAGGAATAAATTATTTTTTAAAAATCAGTAGTCAAAAACTAAGTCTACAAATTTTTTTTTAATTTAAGACTTTTGTACAGTAAGTGCAATGATTGTACTTTATCAGAACGTTTTACCTTTATGCGAAAGTCACAAATATATACATTTAAATGAATAATCAAACTGTACCTAACAGCACTAAACGTCTTTATTTTCATTTAGACATGGTGGTAAAAGGGTGCGCAGAATGTTGTATGCTCAAAACTGTACATTTAATCCACAAAGTTGCAGGTAAACATTAAACCAACATTAAAATAACTTTTGTTTTTCTGCCTGATGTTTAAAACAAAAAGGTACAAAAACAATTATTTAGAACTGTCAGGTTTCGGTGGTGATGCTCCCTGTTATCTGATCATCTGACTATCAGCTTGACTACAAACAAACCAGGTGTGTAGACGTTTGTGTCTGATGATTTTATTTATTGCACCTCTGATTATCAAAAAAAAATTAATAAAAAGTTTTCCATGAATGGTGTTGCGTGATCGGTTGAAATTTATTATTAATGTACTCACGATATTTTTATAAGCATAGGTGCCATGATAATGAGTGCTAACTGTCTACAAGTGTGAGACGTGATACAATTCATGTTCAGTGATATTCCAGCCAGTTTTGCCAATTTCACAAAATTTGTGACTTTTCATATAGTAACTGCAGTCATTAAAACAGTTTAGATAAAACAGTTAATTGCTTGATGAGCTGATGATCTTTTCTAGCGGTATAAATTAAGTCTATACATTGTATGGGTGTCCTATAGATTTGGGATGTTTTCATCTTTTACTGACTGATAATAAATGAAAAGGGTAAAAATTTAACGATATTGTACAGAGATTTTCAGTTAGAGGAGTTTTTGCAATCTTGATTAACACTGTGTAAGATTCAAGCCTTGTTCTGCTACTAAACCCAGGAAAAAGGGTTTCCAAAAAACAGATTGATCTACACTGTTCTGTTTGGGGAAATTCCCCAGGTTTAACAGAACATTAAGTCTACCTGATGATTCAAAAGCCTGACCAAAAACATGCATAATGTACACTGCCTCGCCAAAAAAAGTCCTCGTTTCAATAGTCAAATTATTGGCCTTGATCAAACAAGGAAAACATTTACTATACTGAATTTGGCATAAGAACTGTCAAACCTATTTTTTGAACTGGAAGGACTGTGCTGAACCGCCAACTTTGCACAAGACATGTGGTCAAAGATTACTTAAACCCTTGACGAAGTTACATCATAAAAAACATTTAAAATAGAAATCAGCTGATGACCTGAATGTACTGAACGACCAGATTAACACATCTATGGAGTTTTTCTTCCCCAATATTATGGAATGCAAATTGTGGTCACCACAGTGCATGCTGTAATCAATGCTAAAGGCAATCGAATAAAATATTAGAGTGTTTTACTTTTTTAGCTCGAATATTTAAATCCTAAACATCAGGATTTCTTAAACTCCAGAGCACCCATGAAGATGGCACCTATGGTTATAAATACATATCTACTGTAAATCCTCTCTACAGCATAAACATGCCAAAGAAGTTATCAGCTGGATTATGCAGATTCACCAAAGAGCCTTTTGTCACATGAACAAAAACAGCATCATCCTTGTACAGATGGAAGACCCCACCAAGGTAGCTTGTCCTCACACTACCCTTGTTGGCTGAGTTTAAATCGTGTCTTCGGTATTCAAGGAGCTTGATGGAACCTCCCAGGTAGCGTGTTGTGTTCTTTTCCACTGTTTGGGAAAAACGGCCTTCTGCACCATAGGTAAGCATAGAATACACGTAGTAGTAGCCCTCCTTCTGAACAATCAGCTTTCCATCTCTGTATTCAAGCTTATAAAGGATGGACTGTCCATCTTCATTCCATTTCATGATTCCTTCATTTTCAGGTTTATTACGAGCTTCAAAACAACAACAACAACAAAATGTACTTAAAATGCTGTACAAGACAAAATGCACAGTGAGAATGAAGGGAAAAAGTGATATAGAGAAGCTCATCCTCACCCGCCAGATGTGCCAGCGGTTTTGGCGGCGGCAGGATTGTTGGTGCTCTTGGCTTCTTGGTGACAGGTATTGGGTTATTATGGTCTCCTGAAACATCAATAGGAAAGGCTTTTAAATAATATTCACAGCTGTATTAGTAAATGAATAAAATAAAATGCATCAGTTCCTAGTCACGCAATTATCTTTGTAGTATAGTCTTTAAGGGCTGTATTTATAGTGCACATCTGTATCAAATATCGCACACATAATTCTAGGCACTACTACATATTAAATAAAAAAATTCTTAACTTGAGATTCTGCTTATCTTATGGAGCAAATTATTTAGGATTGAAATAATGAACGAGCGTTAAGTGAATCAGATGAATACTCGGTCCAATCTATTCTTTAAAGCACATTAAGTGTTTACAGGAGATCATATCACATTAACTTTTTTTTTTTTTACTTTAAAATACTCCATTAAAACTTAAGTGCTGTTTGTTGTTTGTCCTTTTTCCTGGGCAAATATTAATGACTAAATACTATTTCTCAATGTTTTTTGTACAACAACAAACTGAAGAAACTTTTAAATTCGATCTATTGAAATGAGACACTTGGACTAGCTCTGGTCTGATAGTTAGTTATTTACATGTGTACAAGGTAACCATTTATGGGCGGTGCTTGGACCCTGTAGGTTGAAGTTAGTTTCCAGTCTGAGAAGCGTGAAATGATATTGCTGTGATTACTGCAGTTGTAGAGTGTACTCCAGGTGGTCTTGGGTTTCCTGTTTCTCTAGTCCTTTATGCAGTTAATGGTGATTGTTGTTTTATTTCTACATCTACATCTATAATTAAATCACTTTTAGCATTGAAACAAATAGTAGGATAAACTCCTACTGTGAGTGACAGGATGTAGTCTTTACCTTTCTGTGCTGCAGTCTTGGGCTGATCATTATTCTGAAAAAGAGAGTTGCGTCATAGCAGAGTTTAGATCGTATCTGATAAGATATTGAAACAGATTATCACACAAATGTTGTGCAAAAGCCGGCACTAACATAGAACAGATTTGTGTGCAAAATAATATCTAATGTATGATCATAAAAATGCATACAGTAATACAAACAATATTCAGAACTGAATGATGCACATGCACCAAATGAAGATGGCTGCAGAATAACCACAGAAAGGTGGACTAGCCCACCAACAAGCCACCAGCAAGCAGGGCATATCAAAGAAAGGAAATGAAGCAAGTGTGTCATGCGGTCTGTGTAAAACATAAACCATGGACTGCATGAAGGTGGTCATGCACAGGGGCTTGTATATGATGGTAGTGCGCGTAATTCAGAATACAAATGCAGAATTATTTGTGTGTAGGTTTACATAGCATAATGTAATACACATGAAGTGTATTCTCCTAGAAAAAAGTCCATCCACCCATCCATCGATTAAAATTCTTATCCTGCGGTAAATATTCTACAGGGGTATCTCAGTAATTAAGATGTTGGAGTGCTGAAGGTCAGAAGGTCCTCGGTTTGGTCTGTCACTGTTGGTAAAGATCCTTTACCTTCACCTTCTAAAATACAACAGGGCGTCAAGCTGACAACCCAACCTTGTAAGTAAATGATGGAGGGGAGTGTTTGTTGCTCAATGGTTCTGATGGACAGACCCTTACCGCCTCCTCTTCCCCTTATCCTGTGTAGGGGTGCAGGGGGCCGATCAGAGGGAATTCAAGTTGTGAGTCAAATGGTGGACATGCTAACTTATTGCAGGACACAAGCTCTCACTCACTTACAATCACACACTTCATGCACTACACACAACTAGAGTATCCGGAGGAAACCCACAAAACCAGGGAAGAACATGCAATCTTCACACAAACAGACCAGGGATGAGATTTGAACCAGACACCCTGGAGGTCTTAAGTGGTTAAATACTTACCATAGTATTTAAAAGTAAACCAGTTTATAGTAATATTATCGAATGATGATGGAGCATACTTTCTACAGCATATCTACTCAAAGTTATTCAAATTTAAAAATTCATGATTTAGAAAAGATTCAAAGCATTTATTGTCATACGCATTTAGGCTATGAATGCTGGCATAGGAATAAAATAAAATATATACAGTAATAGTACAGCAGTACATACATTGTGTGTACTTTAATTACAGTTAAGTGAAGGATCTGTGTTGAAGATGGAATTGCCAGTAAGCATTTGACCTATTTAACAGTGTCTGTTAGATAAAAAAAAAAAACACGTAAGTCTAGACTGTGCATTTCAGTATATCCTGCCATGCTTTTTCTTTTTTTGGTGGGGAAGAGGGGAAATTTTGTTGGTTGGTTGCCGGTATGCGTGAACCGGGGTCTTTTTTTGGCAAGACATGGGGTTGTGTGTCATTGGTAGTGCCATCGCAATGACAAGGAATAGAAAAATATAAGTAACAGATTCTTAAAAAAAAACTAGAGGCAGAGCTTTTTTCTACTTCACCTTTTGCCATTATCATTATCATTTATCTAGCGTAGGATGTCTGTGGCATTTCCATGCTGAACTTAAAGAGTCCCAAAGTATCTATATGACACAACCAATTCTAAACATATTTTAGCCAGTTCAATACAGCACCGAATACTTTTGGGAAATTTTCACGATTTTTTTTTTTTTTTGCGCCGTCCAGCATTGTGTATGTGCTGTACATGTATTCAGAGGTGGCCAAAAGTATTCGAACAAAACTTTAATTCAATATTATAAAGGCATCATCTCTCTCTCTCTCTCTCTA
>JAQMYJ010000023.1:32292122-32303529 GCA_030014305.1 Clarias laeviceps | reverse complement strand
ATTAGCATGTGAGCTAGTTTATTCTGTATAAACTATTAGCATGTGAGCTAGTTTATTCTGTCTAAACTATTAGCATGGGACCTAGTTTATTCTGTCTTAACTACATATTAGCATGTGAGCTAGCTTATTCTTTCTAAACTGTTATCATGTGAGCTAGTTTAGTAGCATCCAAAGTCTAGCAACTATAAAAACACACACACACTTAAAAATGTAATACATGAATTTAAACTTCTGGACAATCAAAATGAAACAATCAAGCTTATTAAATCATATATTTTTTAATCACTTAATTTTAATTAATATTTCATAATTTTATAAAAAAAATAAAATAAAAAAAAACGGGTTAGAGACCACCAATTCACCTGAACAAAACATAAAAACAAATATTATCTTTGGTGAGTTGTAGCTAGTTTTGATATACCGCTCAAAATTAATACATAAATAAAATAAATTAATACACACATATATATATATATATATATTCAAGTCAAACCGGGGCTAAGTTTGTGTGTGTATATATGTGTGTGTGTATACACACACACACACTTAGCCCCGGTTTGACAAGAATGTGTATACATACATACATACGAGGGGTGTTTAAGTCAAACCCAGGCCTTTTTTTTTTGAGCAGTATATACTGATAGTTGTTAAAGTGTTAATATTGTCATGATTATTCTTGAAATAAATAAATCTAATTAAATAAAGCAGTTAGGAATATAGAGCAGGGCTGCACAACCCAGGAATTATAATTTTTTTTATTTATAAAATAGTATACACGGGTATTTCTTCGTAAATTTAATTCAAATTGTGTTCAAAATTGCAAATCTTTTTCAATCTGAGGTTAAGAAATACCCCCTTCTGCATTATGATTGGTTACAAGAACTCAGTCTTTTCCACGATTGGTTAGATCAGATGGATAACACTCACTCACTCATCTTCTATACCGCTTAATCTTGTTTTCAGGATCGCGGGGGGCATAGAGTCTATCCCTAGATCTATCCCTCTATGTTCAAAGTCTATCCCAGGAGACAGGGTACACCCTGGGCAGGGCGCCAATTTATCGCAGGGCACACAGACATACACACACTCACACACTTATTCACACACTACGGGCAATTTTGAGAACACCAATTAACCTAACTTACATGTCATTGGACTATGGGAGGAAACCGGAGTACCCGGAGGAAACCCACCAAGCATGGGGAGAACATGCAAACTCCATGCACATGGAGACGGGAATCGAGCCTGGCCAGGAATCGAACCCGGACCTTGGAGGTGCAGGGCGACAGTGCTAACCACTCCACCACCGTGCCGCCTAGATGGATAACAAATAAGAAAAATCTTGCTTTTTGCTTTGTTTGTATTGTTCAATGTTTAACCATTTACGGCAATCACAAGGAGTTTTTCCCCTAATGTGACCTCATGTAAGAAGAACTCCTCCCCGGCTTGTTGACCAGCTCTGCTATTCTCTGAAGGGGCGTCGCTCAGGAGTAGCTTGTTTACATAAAAACTGAAAGGGTGCTTTTGAAGGAGGAGTGACAAAGGAAAATTTCATCAGAGCTATTTTAGCTAGGACACACACTTTGGTGGAGCTCTGAAACCTGTGTTAAATTATTAAAGCAGCAGGCAAATATGGGACCTTTAAATACGGTAAGGTTTTCGGTAAAGACCTAAAGAGATGTCTTTTTATCAATTTTGCGGTTTTTTTTCCTTAAGTAACATTTGAAGCTGCATTTTCCCCTCTTTTATTAATGCAAAAAAAAAAAAAAAGAGAAGGATGGATGTTTATAGCTGCTATAATTTGATGAAGAATGTGTTTCATTGATATTCCTCAACATTAAAATGCAACTATTAAAGAACATAATGTACAATAATGTGATATTAGTTATCAAAAGTGCAGCCCTAATATAGATGGAAAACATCTTTCTCACACACATACACACACATACACACATATACATATATATATATATATATTCACACACAGAGACAGGTGAGTGGCACACACATGATTTGGGAGTGAGATTCATCCCATTCCTTATTAGTTGTTTTCATTCGTACAACCCCACCCCTTGTCCATTTCACAATTTATTCCTCCACAAGGCAAACTCGGTGACCCCTAGAGGAGCTGCCAACACTCAGCCAGACCGCGGGACAACCGAGGCATCTCTTTTATTATAGCAAATTAATGCATGCTACAGTACAATAAAGGAAAACTTCAGCATTTTTTAACCACAGTCTGCAGTGCATGTATGATTTCACTAGCACAGGCCAGAAATAGCACGCTCTGACTGCACCGTAAGACATTACTGTGATGCAAAGTAAGATACGACATCTTACTGCATCTGTACTACCTCTAGCATCGCTCCGCTGCTTAAAGAGGCGCTCAGCCTGGAGAAGGAGACGATTTTAGACAGATCTCACCACACTCTGCAGCCTGTACCAAAGTCTGGTGAATGGCCTTGAGCCGCTGTGGCCTGATTTCACTACTACAGTGAATGTCTTGATGTTTTATGTCATGCCATTGAGTTAAAGCAACTTAAATTCAAGGAATTGAGCATTTCTGTCTTTCCCAACCACACAGCAAAAATAGCAAAAGCCCGGGCTTCCTTTAAAGAGGTCTACTGTACTACCTTATTTTATGTCGACAACTCCGTGGCGTTGAGGGCATGCACTATGGTCTGTTTTACCCAGCACGCCTGTGGATCACTTATAATGGTGTAGTAAAAGATTTTCTTTCTGCTGATGAAGCAAAAGACTACAATAAAACTATCCAAACTGTGTGAACTGCACCTGTAGTTTTTAGAATATTTCTCCATATATTTTAAATAGTTTTTTTTTCTTCTTTTTTTAAGCAAAATGTGTGAAAACATCAGCTTCCAAAGTTTAATGCGAATGCAGAGTCAAAATCTTCACGTTCGTCGAGTTGACTAGCTGACTAGCCGAGCTAAATCTCTGCCGTGACTTAACAACCATTAAGGAGATCCAATTTCAGTCAATTCAAAGCCTTGAATCATGCTTTCTAATAAACTTTCCCTTTTAGAGGATGAGACCACAGTGTTATCTTCTTCAAATCTCAATTTATTCAAACATACATTTTTAAACAACTTGTCTAACTTCTGCCATCATGTTGATGGAAATCTAAGATTCTCCCCCTTAATTAAAAGAGAAGCGTTGAAATTCTTGTCTGTGGGAATCGCACATGCTGTGTACACACTGTTAATATACGCTGGAGCGCTCCTTTAAATAATAACAGATATAACAGACATATCAATACAATGTTGTTAGTAGTGCTCAAATTAACCTCTTCAATTACGTGTTAAAATTATTTGTATGTTAGAGAATTCTATTTAATCGTAGCGTAACGAGACTAAGAATTAAGGCTGTTCCTGATTACTAAAAAAAGTTTGATTCCTCCCGGATTCCACTATTAAAATTGTGGGAACTGGAATACCTTTTCAGGAGTTCCTTCTATGAGTCTGCTCAGCTAAAAAAAAAAAAAAAAAGTTTCTGTTATGAAACAAATAAGAAGAATAGGAATACGGATTGGATGCCTGTCGTAGCCTCGGTTGTCCTGATTGGCTGAGCCCTGGTGACCCCTTGCCAGGGCGAAGTTTGTTTGCGCGGGGTACTTACCAGTATTTCACCCTGCAGTGACGGGTAAGGATGAAGACGCGGGAGTGCGAGGTTAGGACAAGCACAAAGCGTGGGAAAAGAAGAAAAAAACACATAGGAGGAAACAGACAAAGAGAGACCCAAGATATATATAAAGAACAAGAAAGACAGAGAGAGAGAGAGCAACAGAAAACAAGTACATGCAATTAGATTCACTTGCAATATAAATAATTTCTGCATCATAAATGCTGCTTCATCATCACAGGTGCAATCCATGCACATTTTAAATTACTCTGAATAAAGAAAGGAGAGGGGAAAAAAGATTGAGTTAATCCAGCAATAACAGGGTGTAAATAAGAACAATTAGATAATACTGATCACTTGGTAGCTTTGTAACTTGTTGGGTTTGGTAGCTGCGCACAATCATGCCTGATTAGGATCACATGCTACATTAGTCTGTGGTGGAGACGGAGGGGCGAAGGGAAAGCTCGCCTGATTCGATCGCTTCTTTCTGCAATATTGGGGTGGAAACATTTTTTTGGTTTTAAGTTTTAATTGTGGAGTATTTCATATGGCAGAAATGTGCTAAAACCAGTGAGTGGGTGCTACGGGAGAGATGGTATACTTTGTGTTCTGGAAGAAGGAAAAAATGCTCAAGGGTTTGGGTTCTTCTGAGGAACTGAGGGTTCTTCAAATGTACTGTAGGTAAAAAGGATCAGGGTCCTAGAAAGACTCAGCATAGATATCTAGACTGTCTAAGGTAGTCTCAAAGCGTTCCTCCCTAAAGGAGGTCAAAGACACACTTAGGATACTAAGCGAGAGCTATTATTTTTCTCCCCTTAAATGTGTGCGGGTATTATTCCATGGCTGAACCTGGCACTTACAATTCTACTGTATCTATAGTAGGCTTTTCCATTAGGGGTCACCAACCCAGTAATAAAGATTCCAGGTCATTTTGTTGACTTGCATAAACCTGGTACGAACAGGAACCAATAGTACTCTGGAGCAGACCAAGTAGCATTATTCATATGTCCCATTAAAACATGAAAATTAATCTAATAATAGTTTCTTATGGGTCTTTTAGATATTTAAAGGGTCACAGCTTTGTAAAGTAGTTTCACACAGAATCCTTGCTTCTTAAAGAGGCTTTAGAGGAACCAGGAACCTTCAAGGTGCTAGATAGGTTCATTACCTGTGAGTGAACAGGCTGTCGTTTCAATAAAGTTTGTCAGTCTAATGCCATGTCTTTTGGACTGTTTGAGGAATCCAGACTACACAGAGGAAACCCACCAAGCATGGGGAGAACATGCAAACTCCATACACACAGACTCAAGATGGGAATCAAACCCTTGATCCTGGAGGTGAAGGTCACAGTACTCCACAGCGTTGGTTCTTGGCTCTCTGAACCAGAAACCCTTGTTTGACCAGCTTGACATAAAACCTTTAGTTTGTACCAGGAGGTACCAGTGTTACCAGTGGTGCAGGACTAGTAGTACTGCTCCGTGCCACAATATTTGCAATGCCAATCCACATCAACTCTTATTCTTATCATCATTTAATTCCTAATTAAATACACTTACAAAATCTTTGTTTATTTTTCCTTGGATAGTAAATGTTGCTTGGGGTACTTAGAGTGGGTATCATGTCTGAATGGAGATTAAGCAGTTTTAAAAGAAAACCTTTAAGAATGCCCAAAAAAAGCACAAGCTGATGAGGATTTAACCTGCTCAAGAGTAGGACCAACAGGATCTAATGGTACCAAGAGGCATGTATTATACTAAAGCTCTTTATGCCACCAAAGCAACACAGAGTTCCATAAATGGTTTCATAAGACGTCTTAGACGTCTTTGTTAGCCAAGTATTCTTCGTTTCCTACTTGGAACCTTTCTGGTTGTAACATCTTTTTTTGTTGGGTTCTTGGTTATCCTAAACTCCAAGTGACATTGGTTTTTGTTTGTGTATGTCTTCGTGTGTGAGAGTCGTGTACCCGGACATACCTGGTTTGGAGTGGGCCTTTTCTTGTTCGCGTTTGTTCTCTGTTGCGCACTGAAATGAGAAAAAAAGATGCAAGGACAGAAAAGAAAGAGAAAAGAAAGAGGAAAAAAGAAAGAAAGAAAGAAAGAAAGAAAGAGGGAAAGAATGACTTGGACACATATTACTCATGTATTATCTGCGCACTAATAAAACACACAGTCATTTACAACATGAGCTAAATCTACACTCATGGACTTTTAAGCCGTGAAGAAGCCGAACCTGTTGCTGTCGTACCTAGGGAGGGTACCGTCATCCAGCCTCCGGTGGTCCAGACTGAAATATGACGTCACGAGAACCGTTAACAGGTTTAGCATGAATGCTAACGCTACCACACGCACACGGTGCATCTGCACAACGGACCAGGGTCACACGCCAAACTAAATCAGGAAGCCTCTTTCTACAGGACATGCCACGAGCATCCGGTTTAACGGCTTTGTGAGTTATGAAAATCATGCAACGTGAACAGGGACGGACCGTGTCCACCGGCATGTTTGCTGAAATTCGAACGAAAATTAGTTTCTCACTTTGTCCGAGTAACTTCATGCTAAGGTGTGACTATGCCCATGTTGTGGAAAACTCATTTTTCATCCTTTTCTATTATATAATCCTAAAGTGGAGGAAAAAGACTTACCATAAAAAAAAGGCTAGTTGTTAATCCTAAATAAAATCACACCCAGCACTAGGACCCACTCATGCTAGCAGTAATCTTTAATCCAGCATCCATCATGATAGGTTTTTGTCTCCTAGTCTCACCTACAGACCACCTGTTGTACATTTTGCACTGATCCAGACTCCTCAACAGTGGCCATCTTGCATGTAGCTTCCCTCAGCTTACGGATTTGAAACGACGGTCAAGTGTCACATCCGTCATAGTGCTTTGCAATCTGTTTCTGTGCAAATATATTCACATTTTCGTCGCTTAGGATATACAGGAACAAAGGACCTGAGTGGTTTTCAAAAAAAATGAAACATGGTATCTCGCATGGGGTGTTTTCCTTTATCTATGACCAGGGCCTGGATCGTTACACTCTCACTAGTCCCTTACGCTGCCATGTGGAAACACAAAGTCCACATGTTGGAAATGTAAGATGCCTGGCATCTCAGCGTTATGTTACTCGCGAGGGTTTGTTTAAAATACATCATTAGTCTCTGTTGGTATACACTCTGCAAGAAGCAGTTTAGTTTAGATTAGTACCAACTTCCAGCACACATACACACACATGACTGGGAAGTCCAAGGCGTGTAGAGGACATATTAATAAACATGCAGGTGAGAGTGTAGACATACTTGGCAAACCCGATAAAGTCTTCATGGTTGGTGTTAATGTAGGACAGCTCCGTGTCGATCAGCAACAGGATCTGAAGACAGAGATCCGACATGACTTGAAAGAACAAACAGATCAGCAAATGAACAAGTGTTAAAAGATGGGGGTTCATTGGTGATGGGACTTCATGAGAGTGCTTCTTTTGAACGCAGGTCTTTGGTGAAAGAGTTATTTGGGGAAGAACTCTTTAGGGGAAGTTCTTTGGAAGATGGTGCTTTGGGATAAGTCTTTGTAGGTCAACTCTTTTTGGGGGTGAGAACTCTCTGGGGGCATGGAACACCGAGGGTCCTGTGGGGATGGTTCTTTAAGGGATGGTTCTTTAAGGGATGGTTCTTTAAGGGATGGTTCTCTGTGTGACATTTCTTAAGGGGACAAGGGGACTGTAGTTTGGGAGGGGTAGTTCTTTAAGGGTGGTCCTTTGGGGGGGGTTGCTTTGGATGACAATTCTTTAGTGGACTGTGCTGTTCCTTGAGGGACAGTCATCTAGGAGATGGACATTTTCAGGACATTTTAATTTTGTGGGACAGTCAGTCGTTTAGGGGACAGCTGTTTGGAGAGACATTTGGCAGGAGACAGTCGTTTGGGGGGACAGTGGTTTGGGACACAGTAATTTTTGAGACAGTCATCTGGCAGAAAGTCTTTTGGAGGGAACTGTTTGAGGATAATTCTAGACTTTACTTACACTTGTGCAGGCTAGAAGACTAATATAATAATCAGCTTCACTCAGAAATAATCAGAAAGTCACTGACAAACCGGTCGGTCTATAGCAAAACCATTATGTTTGACTTTAAACTACATGTGAAACAATTGAGTGTGTTTTATAAGTGTGTGTTTGTGGTCAGTCACCTGGTCCTTGGTCTTGCCCTCTCTTTCACGGACATGTGTAGTGACGATTCTCTCGGTCTCCTCCCGCAGGCGAGGGTACGAGTGTAACTACAGAAACAAATACCATAGCACTGCAAAACACAGTATTTACTGTTTGCACACACACAAGCACGCACACACACATACTGATGGAGTGTGATAGCTGTCCACAACCAAAACCAAGCACCACCGTGACCAAAGAGGATGCACTTGCATTTGGTTGAGACTGCAATCAGCACAAACACACACACACACATTGCAACAATACAAACAAGTAAGCAAAGCTTTCACCATCAGCTAGATAGAATCGGTTCAAACAAGTCACATGTTTACATAGTAATCCATATTAGAGCTGCACAACTCATCACACTTTCATCATTAAAGTGATATCTTTAAATACATTTTTTACCTTTGGTAAATAAAATCATTTATATTTCATCACTCATAAAATAATAGCTCATCAAATGCTTTTAAAATAACTAATAAAAAAATAATTACTAAAAAAAAAATGCACAGGAAAAAAGATATGCAATAAAATAAATAAATAAGCATATTTCTATTTCTTTTTTAAATGAAGGATTTTTGAAATTAAAATAATGGGAAAGATAAAAGAACGGTATCCTTTTGTATACTGTCATCAATATTAATAATTAATTTTGTTATTTATGCCAATTCTCATCCTGATGCAGACTTTTTGTTAAATGCATACAGTTTCTAAAGGTACAAGGTTAATGCATAATGTGAGGTTAAACAATAATGTGCAATATAGGTAGTTTTCTTCTACACTGGTCAAATAGCTGTTTTTTTTTTTTTTTTAATCTTATAAATTGCAATTAAGCAAAAGTAAAAAAAAAAAAAAAAAAAAAAGAATCCATTCTGGCTGAATTACTTGTCCATTTCCAGCCTTGCAGCCATTCTACTGTTCTTTTCATTTCTTCATCTATAAAACACACCAACAAAAGACACAATGTCCAACAAGACAAGAACGAGCCTGAGGCAAAGTGCGACACGTGGAGCTGTCTCTCGCAGGCTCTTCTCTACAGAAAGACCAGGATGGTAATGGGAATAAAACCCAGGAGGATGTAATACAGTTCTGATGCAGTTTTCACATAATCAAAAAAAAAAAAAGGGGGGGGGGAGGGGTACATTAAAGAGCAATCTCAATTTTATGGCAAAATGTTAGGAACCCTAAACCAGCCTTCCCAAGTCATTTCCCAATGAGCACTGACTAACTTGTGAAATTAACACTCCAGAACCCTTAATAGTTCTTCTGCTGTTCCTCTGGCAGAAAACCTAACCACAGCTACAAGCACAGGTTCTTAGACTGGTTAACTATTATAGATATTCAAATGGGTTCTTCTCTCTCAGAAAAAGCAGATGGGTTCTTCGCTTTTGAGTAGACTCAAAGGTTGAACACTTTTGGCAAGCCAAGAACTGAAAGACAAAGCCGGTTCCTTTAAACATCCACTGGAAAAATGCTCAAAACTATATCCCACTAGATGTTCGTCTCATTAAAACACAGAACCCTTATATGACCAAAGATGCAGAGCTACAAGATTCTTACATTTTATCTAAAAAATCTTGGAAGAACACTTAGGGTTATTTTGCTAAGAGCATAGTGACAGTAGCAGTGTTTTTTTTCCACGCTGCCACACTCCCCGCCTTCACAAACAGAGCCGTAAATGGACCTAAATGGACAGTTGTCAGAATCGATGCATCATTTTCTCAGCCTTGACCTAGATTTTGTGTTCTCCTACGTCCTGCCCCCGGGGGCGACAGAAATCCCACCAGCATTGGCTGAGACGAGGGCTGATGCTGAGTACACAAAGATGAGATGGAGGATAAGCTCAGACTTGCACTAGGAGTTTATAAAAAAATAATCAGGTAGCTCTAAGATACAGTATGGACGGTGTGGAAGTGCAGTGTTGCACAGTAAAACCTGGTTGTAATAGAAAATTAATAAACACCTTCTGACCAATGAGAATGCAACCTTGATAAAGAAGATCAGCAATGCCCCATTGTCTTTCACGGCTGGTTAGTATGCACCTTGTCTAACTTCTGGTCTTCGATAACGGCAGCGGAAGCGTGATTGAGCTGGAATCGCGCGTGATTAAATCTAGTGCTGCCGTCCGTGAGAGGAGCATCAGCATGATGATGGCTATCATCGGTGTGCCTCTGGGGAGGTCTCTCCAGCAAAGCGAGAGATCATTTGTGCTCCGTCTTCTGCAGAGTGACAGACAGGTTCTCAGCCGTGAATCAACCGAAGCCTCCCGCGTTCCCTCCTGACCTGGGATCAACTATCCTAACGCTCAATTAACGGACTAAACGTGAAGTAGAGCACCATCTATTTACCTTTTCTCCCCCCCCCTTTTTGCACTATGCCTAATATTATTGATATTTCTGAGAAAATGTCAAGAACAGTGTTCTTGCATGCCTTCCAACTTCATCAGCTATGGCTGTGTAGATCACAGGATGAGATTGTCGCATACTACGCGCACATGGAGAGTTCAGCACTGATGACATCGTGTCTAAACAGCGATTTACTTCCGTCTTCAGGTACGATTGTTTTTTTGATATCTAATTCAATCCACGCCTGAGCACGCTGTATTGTTCTCAAGACCACCTCTTCAAGCGGACTCGGGCACAGTTCCCGAGTGTGGAATGATTGTGTTCTCACTGATCAAAATGACCCATTGAATTTCTGGTCAAGGGTTCTCGGAAAATGATCTCGGGGCCCTAATGTGAAAATGCCTTAAGCTTTCCAAGAAAAGCTTGAGACAGAAAAGAAAATACTTACATGTTCTAATGCTCTAATGTTTTAGGCTGGTCTATATTGTGGGTTTTAAAATGCTGTAAAATTTACAACCTGGCAACCGTGGTGATCGACTCAAACATGGCTGAATAAAACCGGTTCCAATATCAGCATGTAGCATGAGTCATGTGTAATAACCTTTTCACTTTATTTAGTTTGAGGCTATTTCGTTATTATCATCCTGGAACACAAAAAACAAAACCCTGCTGTCGAGCCACTGCTGTCGCTCACGACCCCTACGATGGGCACTTGTGTATCAGGCAGAAACGATTCTAACGCCACATGTTGTGTTCATGCTTATTTTCTTTGAGATCATATTTAAAGGACGGAGACATCCGTCAGAAATGTTAGAACTAACAAGCTGCCGGCCGCTGGCTGTGTAACAGCATCAAATCCGTGTTCCTGTGACAGGCTCGGTCTCGGAACGAATACATATGAGGCTCTTTACGCTCCGACCGTGCACAGGTCCTGCTTTAAACAAACAACCGTGATGGCCCTTCACTCCCGAGAGACCTTTCACTCGCAAACACTGTCAATCAATCACAAGCGGTGGCCAGACGGGATGTCCTCCAGGGGACATCGTCCTCCAGATTAACACACAACACACACACACACCCACACAGAGATGGATGAGAGAGATGTCTGAAAAACAGAACTGAAAAGTGGAAAACGGGGACTTGTTATTGTGTGTGTGTGTGTGTGTGTGTGTGTGTGTGTGTGTGTGTGTGTGTGTGTGTGTGTGTGTGTGTGTGTGAGAG
>JAQMYJ010000023.1:32281694-32292022 GCA_030014305.1 Clarias laeviceps | reverse complement strand
TTTTTTTTTTTTTTTTTATATTATAAATTGAAATTAAGAAAAATTAAAAAAAAAAAAAAAAAAAAAACGCACATTATGAAATGTATTTTGTGCAGACCTAATATAAACTACACTACTAAACTAAACTAAAGAATCCAATGTCAAACCTAAATATTAAGATTTTTTTCCAAAAGGATTAAATGACTAAATGGTGATATGAGTAAACGTAAGTCTATATTTGTGATGCCGAACATCCCAAATATAGCTCTCTGGAGCTGAGAGTGATGGTTGTGGTTAAACAATGTTAGGAAAGAGAGAGAGAGAGAGAGAGAGAGAGAGAGATGGATGTTCTGGCTACTTCAATGCAAAAAGGTACAAACCAAAGAGAAAAAAAAATGTTTAGGATGAGGTTCTTCCTTCTTCCACAAGGGGGCAGATGAACGTCATTACTTCCCCACTGCAGCTAAACAGGAGGCATACTGGGCTTATCATATGACACCCTCTAATGACACCCTGTGTTTTTAATGGTTAATGAAGAAATATTTCTCCTTCCTCCTGTTTTGTTTCTCTTATTGTTTGTTTGGTTTCATTTCCTTACAAGCTGTTGCTTTCTCATTTAAATTGTGTGTTATGTTGTTTTTAATCACTTTTTTGGTTAAGGGAGTTAACTTGGATATAAAAATAATACTACATACACGTTGGTGGTCAAATGTTACGCGAGGACAGCATTCTGGATTCTGATTGGTCAGACTTGATCGGTTGTTCCAAATAGTTACGCTATAACAGCAGCACTGAGTAATGATGAAGCTACAAATCACGAGTTTGTTTTACAACACTATCGTTTCTATAGCGACAGCTCATTTATAACACAATCATGTTAATATGGTGAAGCTTTGTGTGGGGAGATTTTAATAACTAATGAATTAAGTCTTTAGTGTCATCTGTACTGGTATAACTACCAAAGTTTTCTGCCATCATTTCTGCTTCATATATACGAACCTAACAAGAAGTTTAAATAAGTGCAAAGTCTATAAAACAGCGTAAACAGGAACAGGAAACACAGACTGGGATTTTTTTTTTTTTTTTAGAGAGAGAGGATAGTTCTGGAAATCAGGGCAGGAATGCAGCTGAGTGAGATTTAAGGACCACATGATGGACAAATGGACAGAGTAGGACCGGACATTGACAATGCAAACATGGAAGACGGGCATTTGTGTGGAAGAAGGGCAGACAAACAGGTGCTGATTGGCTGATAGGTTGGAGAATCCAAGCGTAGAGGAAGCATGGAGGGATGTGAACACAACCAGGAGGAAGTGGCCGAGGGACGTGATCCTGTTTGTTTTTTCGCTCCCTTCCTGGTTTACCTTATTGGCACACTTCCTGACGAGCGAGGTGAGCTCGGTCACCACCATGTCCACGCACGCCAGACTGGGCGCTTTCAGTTTGCGGATCTGCTTTTTCACAATGGCCTCAAAAGCCAGGTCAGGGGTGAAGAGCCCCGTTCTGAGAGCGCGTTCGAGGAAGAGAAAAAAAAGTGTTGTGTTGTAGGAAAGAGAAGGAAAAAAGAGGCGAGAGAGAGAGAGAGACAAGGGGGGAAAAGAAGAAGAAAATTTAGTTAGTTATTAAATCACTACATCTACAGACAGACACTTATACCAGTCCAAAAAGAGGCAGGCCGCAGTTTCCACATCCTGACTGCTAGATGAATTACCCATAATTCCCTCTGTAATCCACCACACCCTCCCGGCAGAGCCGAGAATGGGCAAAAACACCAGCCCTGCGTTACAGAGCGGCTTTTAACGAGCCCTCGTCAACCATTTCACCATCTTAAGAGCTGATTTATATTCCAAGTGAAGGTAGTTACTGTAAATGCGTCTCGGAAACCAAAAGTCCCGGTTTGACTTGAACACCACTCATATTTAAAAAAATGACTGTTCTAACTTGACTCAATCCCCTGATTATAAAACTATTTGTTTTATCTCAACAAATTTGCCGATGTCAAAGCAAGCGAAAGTGTATTCCACCACAAAAATTTAAATGACCGAAAAATATTTTTGTAGGTCAGGAACGAAAGCAGCACATTTCATAAGCGACCACTTTTTAGACAAACAGGTGACAGGTGCAAAAGTTAAAGTGCAGGTGGTTCTGAGGTTTGCTCAATAAAACTTAGTAGCTAATTTGCTTATAAAACATCATAAATTGTACCAGAGACTAAAGGGTCGTGAAATGTCATCATGCCAAATACTGACATTGTTCACTGAGTTTTTTTTGAAGGACATACTGTGACTTTGCAGACTTCTTTTTAAGACTTTTACACAGTTTGCATTTGTGGTCACAAAATGTTGCATTTCCTCTATGATCCAGCAGATGGTGCTCTTAACTGTTCACACAGCAAATGATTTGCAAGGTTTGTTTAGAATTGTAACAAAAACTGGAAAAAAAAAAAACAATCCTACACTTTCTGATTGCTGTTCGTCATCACTGAGTATAACAAAACAAAAACTTTTATCCTTTACTTACTTACACAGGTGATGTCTACTATACTTCTATACACGAAGCTGATCATTTGATCACTAATCACTAGTCACATGACTACCTGGATTGCGACGGCTACACAACTAGCTACAACAGCAGCATTAAGTCAAATCTTAAACCTTGACTTCACAGCGCATACATTAAAGGAAATTGAACATCAAAGACATCCTCTAGTGTGGGGTATAATTGAGAGGAAGGCGATGAGGGCGAGTTAAAAGCAGAGCTGGAACGTAACGACTGGGTGCAGTGGCTGCAGGTTCGGCTCAGTGGAAGCCGCTCGGCCGTGCGGTTTGCTCCTTTTGGACCTGAGACGAGCGGGATCCCGTGTCCGTTCGTCTCGGCTGCACAAGACCAGCACAAAACCTCAACACACGACAGCTGAACCCGCGCACAGGGCGGCCGGCAGGGTGGCGGGGGTCACTCTGGCAAGCGATACGCACGCTCACGTTGCACCGCGGACTCTTGTTACACTGGATTGTTTAAATGATTCATTTAGAAACGAATGGTGTGAGATGGTGGGGGACTTTTCTTTTGTAAGATTTCTTTAAATCTCGAGTGCTCCCATTTCACTTTCAGTGATTTAGATGAATAAAAGTGTAAGGAGAGCAGGGTTTGTTTTGTTGCGTGCCGCGAAACCGGTGTGACCCCGCCCTCTCTGGCCGACAGAACGCCCCCCTGCGTGAGGGCCGAGCAGCAGCGCAGTACCTTGTTGGTGCACTGCCTGACCGTGTTGATGAGCTCCTGAATCACCAGATCGATACATTTGAGACAGGGCTCTTTCAGCTTTACGATCTGCTTTTTCACGATGGCTTCAAACGCCAGGTCGGGGGTGAACAGGCCAGTTCTGAGAACATACAGGGTGTGGGAGAGACAGACAGTCAGACAGACAGTCAGACAGACAGACGTGGTGAAAAAAAAAAAAAAAAAAAACTTACAGACAGACAAGCAAAATAACAACAAGAGCGTGGAGATAGAGGAGGCGGAAACAGACGTGACGTGCAGATGGTGACAGGTGAGAAACCCAAAATACAAAGAATCAAAAAGAGTCAAAAATAATAAGTGACAACAGAAGTCAGAAGGGTGACGAGCAAACCAGGGAGACGAAGTGAGTGTCAGAGAAAAGCGAAAAGTGTGGAAAGGAAAGAGAGAGAGAGAAGGAAACATGAAACAGGTTGTCAGTACAGTACAAACATGGCCGAGCAACCGAGTGTGTGTGTGTGTGTGTGTGTGTGTGTGTGTGTGTGTGTGAATCCACAAGAAAGAGCTGAGTCAATTGATTAAATATACAGTAATACAGACAGAGACAAATGGATTAATAGCAAAAGACGTGTGAATGTCCATGTGTAAATCTTTATGTGCGAGTCTATGCACGAGTCTTTACGTGAGCTCAAAAGTTTATGTGCGATCGTTTATCAGTGCAAATATATGTGCAAGAGACCATGTGACTATGTACGGAAGATCATTTCTGAATGTTAATGTGCGAGTGTCCATGCAAGAGTCTGTGTATTGGTGAGTCTAAGTTTGAGGGAGTCTGTGAGAAAATATCCGTGCGAGTGTGTCTGTGCGAGTGTGTCTGTGCGAGTGTGTCTAAGTCTGATTGTTTGTCATGTCTGCAAGTGGCTGTATTACAGTTTGCGTGTGTGTGTGTGTGTGTGTGTGTGTGTGTGTGTGTGTGTGTATGTGGCTTAAACTCACATGGTTCTATGGTGTTTACCATAACCACTGTCTTTTACAGGCTACATTTTTTGTGTGTCTGTGTGTCTGTGTGTCTGTGTGTCTGTGTCTGATTGTGTAATAGATGGTGGAGAAGAGGGCGTTCCAGCTGCAGGAGTTCTCAGTGAAGCTCCACTTGCCTGACACCATGGACGTTCTTAATGGCATGACTGATCTCTCGCCGCAGCTCCTTCTCATCAAACACGATCTGACAAACACACGGACGTGACAGGTGAGAAAAGAGTTAGCGTGCACCTGTAGGGATGTGAGTGTGTGTGTGTGTGTATGTGGTTCACCTTGACCAGCTCGAAGGGAAAGCGCTCGTGGAAGATGCGGTTGATCCTGGCGCCTCCAGACAGCTCCACCGTGTCCACCTGATCTCCTGAGCCCTCGATACACTTCTCAAAGTCCACGCCGAACTGCTGCACCATCCTGGTGGACACACACACACACGCACACACACACACTCATAGCTATAAAGATACTTATTTATTCACACACCATCTATGTATGCTGTCTCTAATCATCAAAACCTTTTGACCAATCAGAATCCTGTATTCAACTCCAAGTACTCAGACACTAGCTACAGCAACAGGAGGTGGACGGGAACAGGACTCACTGCAGTAGAGCCTTGGTCTTGCGTGTAGGGTCGTCAGGGCGGAAGTTCTTGTACTCCTCCACCTCTTTTTCCAAGGACAGGAGCTGCGTCTGCAACTTACTGCGCAAACCAGGCAGCGTGTCTCGGATGTGGTTAGTCAATTGCTGTGAGACGGGAGGGAAAAGAAAAACACAAAAAGACGGTTAGGAAACCTATAATCTCGAGACTTGGGGCACGAGGCATGGTACACCCTGGACAGTTTGGGAACGCCAATTAGCCTAATCTGCAAGTCTTTGGACAGTGGGAGGAAACCGGAGTACCCAGAGGAAACCCACCAAGCACAGGGAAAACTCCATGCACACAGAGACGGGAATCGACCCTGGCCGGGAATCAAACCCAGACCCTAAAGTTGCAAGGCGACAGTGCTACCCACTACACCACAGTGCCGCCCTATTAAGTTCAATAAAGAGTGATTAATGAAACAGTCAGTATTTGGCATGATGATGCTCTGAGGATCCTTTAGTCTCGGGTACAATTTAAGCAAATGTATAATGAAATTAGTTACAAAGTTTTGTAGCTAAACTGCAGAACCACCGGAATTCTTCTGAGAACTTTGACTGTTGCACCTGCTTCTGTTTTTGCATGCAAAACCTGGCAGCTTCCTTTTTTTCTCTAAAAAGTGGTCATGTACATAATATGTATATAATGTTCTGCTTTATTTTCTGGCACAAATATCTTTCTGTAGCTTAAAATTGGAAATGTTTTTGTACTGTCTCAGTAATAAAGTCATAAAATAAAATAAAAATCTATAACAAAGTTTTTACTAAAAAAAAAAAACGCAGGGTGCCTAAGACTTTTGCACTGTACTTTACATCATAAAAAAATTGTGCGAGTCAAAAAAACTATCTGGTTTTATAAAAAATTCTGTTGGCTGCACTGTCTTTCCTCGAGCTTAGAGCAAATAGTAGAGTACGGAACAAAAACATCCTCAATCGCCGACCAAGAAAAAGTTCAAAAGTCAACCATCAGCTGGAAAATTAACGCTTACAGTTTTCAGGGATTCTCAAGGGCCAGTACTGGAACACTATTAGGAAAAAGGTTTACCAATCAACAGTGTTAGTTAAAGTGAGACGCTTATTGAAGAGCTGAAGCCTAAACTTCGGATTAAACAGGACTGCTATCGGGCGTCGTGATCTCGCATGACGATGCACATCCGCACACTTCTGCTTCACAATGTCAACACTCTGCAAAAACTTAGTTTTGAGGAGTTGAAGCGTCCTCCCTATAGTCCTGATCTCGCTCCATCGGACGTTCACTCGTTTGGTTCCCTAACAGCAGCCCCACAAGGATAAAGATTCAGTTCTGATGAAGAAGTGAAGACAGCAGTGCATCCGTAGCCAAAAAACATTTTTAATGAGGGAATATGAAAGCTTGTTGACAGATAGACAAAGTGTATTGAAAAGCAAGAAAATTATGTCGAAAAATGATATCTTTGTCTTTTCTAAAAAAAGGTGCGACTTGTTTAGACTCCTACCACTTGGAAATGTCTATATCTACATCACTATGAAGATTTGATCAGAGCTGTGAGAGGAAATAGAGATGTAGATAAGTAGATTAAAGTAGGTGGGTGGAGTCATGAGTGGAGTCAGTCAGTGAACCTGGTTGAGGGTCTTCTGAAGGTGCGGCGTTCCCATTCGCTCAGCCATGTGTCTGTAAGCAGGGTGAGACAGGAAGAACTTCCTCTCAGCAGCCAGGGCGGCACGGATGTCCTTTCTGCCGTCGATGTCCTTCTGACTGCGGTTCACTACGCCAATATAGCCTGGAACACACACACACATACATGCACACTGTTAAGACCACAAGTGTTGTGTTTGCATGTGTGTTTGTTGGACATGAGCACCACGAGTCCCACCTCTGCGCAGTGGGAGCAACTTGTTCTCCAGGATGTCCCGGGCGTCTGTTCCCTCGTCCATCAGGTCCAGCTTAGTGATCACTCCGATAGTGCGCAGACCTGCACAAAATCACACGCATTCCATGTTAGCACTGTTGTTCACGTGCCTCTTACTCCACTCAGCTGGAAACCCCTCGCCTACCCTGAGGGTCCACCTCCTTGGCGATCTTGAGCGCGTCAGAGTTGGCCAGGTCAGTGTTGGCCGGCGTGACTGCAAGGATCAAGCAGCTCTCTTTAGTGATGAACTGAAGGAGCATGTCGCGGATCTGGTGCTCGATGTCTACGGGCTGGTCACCCACGGCAACCTTGGTCATCCCCGGCAAGTCGATGAGGGTCAGATTCAGCACTGACGGATAGAGGGAGGGAGGATGATTATAAATAAGAGGTCTCGAAGATTACAGTATATAATAGAATGGGATGAAAGAGAGGGAGAAAGAGAGAGAGAGAGAGAGAGAGAGAGATACCGTTAGGAGAGTAGACTCTCAGGTTGATGGGAATTGGCGAGATTCCTTTATTCGATCCCGTGATCCTGTCCGTCTCATTCTCGATCTCCTGCCGAACCTCATCAAAGTCCACAAATTTCTTTCCTTTACAGTGCAGGAACTCCGCATACTCTGCACACACGCACACAGTTTTAGATTTAAGGCTGTGAGCTGTGTCTGTCATACCAATGTCATTCCAACAAAGTTGTGACATTTTTTTTTTTTGAATACAATGAAAACTAAAAGACTTTCAAATCACATGAGCCAATATTTTATTCACAATGGAACATAGAGAACATAAATGTTTTGTGTGTAAAAAAAAAGTAAAAGTGTAAAAAAAAAAAGGAAAGGAAATTTTACACTTTTAACCACTAAATGGGGTCATTTCAAATTTGATGCCTGCTACAGGTCTCAAAAAAGTTGGGACGGAGCAACAAAGGACTGAAAAAGCAAGATATTTTTAAAAGACTCAACTAAACATCTAGCATCAAGTCTGTAACATGATTAGCTATAAAAGGGATGTCTTAGCGAGGCAGCGTCTCTCAGAAGTAAACATGGGTAGAGGCTCTCTAATCTGTGAAAGAGTTTTCTGTAAAAAGATTGTGGGATACTTTAAAAACCACGTTCCTCAACATCAAATTGCAAAGGCTTTGCAAATCTACAGTACATATCAAAAGATTCAGAGAAAGTGGAAAAATCTCTCTGTGTTAAAGAGACAAGGCTGAAGACCTTTGTTGATCCCCATGGTCTTCGGGCCCACAGACGACACTGATTGTGTCATTGACATGACTAAATGGGCCCAGGAATACCTCCAGAAACCACTGTCGGTAAACACAATCCAACAAAGCTCTATCATGCAAAAAGAAATCCATATGTGACAATGGTCTAGAAGCGCCGTCGTGTCCTGTGGGCCAAGGTTCGTTTCAATGTGGAAGAGTGTTCTATGGTCAGACTAGTCTAAATTTGGCATTCATGTTGGAAATCATGGACGCCGTGTCCTCCAGGCTAAAGAGAAGGGAGACCTCCCAGTGTTTATCTACGTTCAGTTTAAAAGCCAGTATCTCTGAAGGTATGGGGCTGCATAAGTGCAACTTGCATGTTCTGGAAGGCACTATGAATGCTGAAAGGTACATAAAGGTTTTAGACGACGTCTATTTCAGAGTAGACCTTGTGTATTTCAGCAGAACAATGCAAACCCGCAAACTGCAGCTATTACAACAGCATGGCTTTGTAGTAGAAGAGAACGGGTGATGAACTGGCCTGCCTGCAGTCTAGATCTTTCAACTATAGAGAACTTGGCCCATCATCACGTAACGACGACTACAGACTCTTTAGTAGCTGGAAACCTATATCAGGCAAGAATGGGACCAAATTCCAACTCCAGAAACTCATAACCTCAACGTCTTTGAACTGTTTTGAAAAGAAGAGGAGATGCTACGCCACGGTAAATATTCCCCCATTCCAACCTTTTTGAGACCTTTTACAGGCATAAATTTTGTGCATAAAATTGTAAAAAAAAATTCTGTTTAAACATTTGTTATGTTCTCTATGCAAATGAAATATTGGCTCATGTGATTTGAAAGTCTTTTAGTTTTCATTTTATTCAAATTTAAAAAAACGTCCCAACTTTTCCGGAATCCGGGTTGTATAATGTAAGTGTGTGCTGTGTGTGAATGAGTGTTCTGTGTTTGTGTGTGTTTTGTGAGTGTGAGAGGGTAGTGTGTGTGAGGATAGTGTGTGTGCGTGCGGTGGATGTGAGTGTTTCCTGTGTGCATATGCGTTTACATGCGTGTGTGAGAGTGTTAGGTGTGTGTATGAGTGAGTGTGTGCTGTCTGTGTCTCGGTGTGTGTATTATCTGAGGAAACACACTCACCTGCTTTGTTGTTGATTAGCTGCAGAACAAGAGGTCTGCGAGTGACGATTCCTGAACCACGGGGGAGAAAATCCCTGCAGAGAGAGAGAGAGAGAGAGAGAGAGAGAGAGAGAGAGAGAGGGAGAGAGACGGTCAGTACACAGAAAACAACGCTCAGCTAAACCAAAAAAAAAAAGGACAGACAGCTAAACTGATGGACAGAGAGTCGAGTCAAGCTGGCTTTTATTGTCTTTTCAACCATATACAGTTCAGTACAGCGAAACAAAAAAAATATGTACTATACAAAAAGACAACAAAGTTCACCTGCAAAGTGTACAAATAAGAGTGACATGACAAACTACAGAACACAATCCAACACTCTGTAGTGAGGTGATGATAATTAGATGAGGACAGTAAACATTTCTTGCAATTAGCAGCAAGGATATAAAAACAGTTCTTGTGCAAATAACAGGTAATAAGTATTGTGAAAAAAAGGAAAAGCGAGAGATACAAACAGACTGAGAGAAGAGAGTTACAGGCTAGAACTGGGACACACAGATAGATAGACAGACAGACAGACAGTAATGAGCAAAGTGAGCGTGAGAAATTAGCTTTGATGTTTCTGTCCCTGAGCATCAAAATGTTCATGAAAAAGAGGAATGAATCTAAGCTGTCAGTTTTACAGTCTCCTGAGCATCTCTATCACCACACACACACACACAACATGCATACATACACACAACTCAGACAGATGGTGTCCTGCCACTTGCATGAATTCATTTTAAAGCATGTGTGGAGAGCAGCAGTGTATGTGTGTGTGTGTGTGTGTGTGTCTCCTGAAACCAGCCTGCCAAACCCTTCAGTGATCAGCCTGTATTATGGCGGTGTGTAAAACACCTTGTTCCGCAGGGTCTGGCTGAGACGATCAAATCTAATCTCTGCCTTTTTGCTCCTGAGACAGCGTGAGGATTCCTGCAGGTTTCCAATTAGAACTGGATCAGACCAGATGGATGTCTGAGACATGCATGCACACAAACACACACACAAACAAAACACACATTTTTTCTCTATATATTTCTCTCTCACACACACACACACACATTATCTCTCTTACATACACATATACTCAGCAAAAAAACTCACTGTTTTTACTTTCAGTAAACTTAATGTGTAAATATTTGTATGAACACTAAAAGAGTCAACACCATAAGACATAA
>JAQMYJ010000023.1:32257134-32281594 GCA_030014305.1 Clarias laeviceps | reverse complement strand
TACAACATTATTGTTGAAATGCACAGTCCTGAAAAAGGGGCGTTTCTTTTTTTGCTGAGTATACATTTCTCTCACACACACACACACACACACACACACACACAGAAACACACACACCGATATTTCCAGGGAAAGGCAGGGTGGGTTGGTGTGTATTATTCATGCAGTGTAACTGAGACGAGGCTCAGCAGATTGTTTGTCTCATATATTATAAATGCACGAGTGTAAAAGTGCTGCAGGATCAGACACACAGATGAACTGAAGCAGGACACACACACACACACACACACACACACACACACACACACACACACACACACACACACACACCTCTCTCTCTCACACACACCAACTCGATCTCGTTATTATAATAATCCTGCACCAATCAGACGAGAAATCTCTGACCACAGTCTCCGCCCACACAGTGGCCACGCCCGAACCAGGCTGCAGACCCAGATATGAAAATGAGACCAGTGCAGCCCTCGCAGGAGAGATGACATCAGCCTCGGAGTAAAGGGCAAACAGAGAAGCGCCTGAAGCGCTGAAGTGATCAGGGTTACTGATTAACCCCTATGACGAGTGATCACTTAGGTGTGACAAAAAGCAAAGAAAAATAAAACCTTTATTTGTTTAAAGCTGGTGAGAATTGGGTAGTGCCATCTCTGGACTTTGTTCAGCGTAATTAAAGTCCACATTTGGGGAGTTGGAGTTGGTGTCATGGTTATATTTACCTCACCAATGACTTTCCCTCTATTATCATCCAGCCTGTTTGTTTTTATTTCTGATCGATTTAAAATTCAATACTTTTATTTCACCACTCTTGTACCACATAATCATGATTTTCGCAGGCACACCAGCACCAAAACTGAAGCAGTGCCATTTAATCAAACAGATCTTTTGTACATCGATTTGTTTAATTTAAATGATGAGTCAATTTTTGATTCAGAATCGATTCACACTTTTTTAATTATTTAGGTACATTTTTGAACAGTCAAAAACTGACAATTTTTTATCTGCATTTGCTCAAGAGTACAACAAAACTCAATCGCATTTATACACCAGCATTTTTCGAACAATATCTGAGATTACATCGCAACCTGAGTTGCTAGATTGCAATGACAAAATCCCGCTTAAGCAGAGCTAAAAAGGAACCATAAAACTTACTATCTGTAAAAACTAAAATCAGCCCAATTTCTAGACACCCAATTTGGTACTGTAAGGTGATTCACAGCTTTTTAAGGTAGACTGTCCTGATTTATACGCCCACTATATCGAACAACCTCCTACATCGGTTCGTCATAATCTTGTGTTTGTCCATCTGTAAATGTGATGTGGTTTATGTTATAAGTGATGCGGAAATGTTCCTAGGTCTGACCCTACTAAGATTGCACTAAGATCATGTTTTTTTTCCATCCAGCCATGAAGACAAGACGTTAATTTGCTGTCTGATTGATGGAAAGAAATGTAAGCAAAAGAGTGTATAGAGTGAAATCTTTTTTAAAAAATACCTCATTGACTCCACACAGCTTAAGTGGTCGTTAATTCATGGTATTCAGCACAGGAAAATGGGGAGACTTTTGGGTTGCCACATTTTTGGGGAGTCACAGCCAGACACAATAGTGATGAGAGCTACCGGAGTGTGAAACCTTTCAACTGTGAGGTAATGGTCTGATTACACACCGTGACTAAATGTGAAACATCTTAACGACAATACTACTCATCTAGTCGTCCTCCCTGCATCTTTGTCTCTCTTTTACTTTCAGAACATCCTACTCTTTGGCACACACACACGTTTCTGGGAAGACTTTATTTTTCCACTGCTGAGTCACAGCAGTCACACCACACACACACACAAACAAGTTCTTTATACACACATCCAGCACACATGCCAGGAATTTTACATCAACTGACATGTTAAGTTAACCGAACAGACCAATTTAGTGAGCAGCAATAAGAATATAGGAGTGTAAATATATTTACTCATGATATCCTTGGCTCAAGTTATCTGACTATATTTTTTTATCGTCCCAGAAATCCTGATATATTTGCTAATGTTAACTAGATAAAATTATGGACATTTCCTCTCAAAAGCCCTGGTCAAATTAGTTCATGATATCCACTTGGTTAGCATTAGCCACATAGCTTATAAAGATTTAAGAATGTGACAAAACAAATATAAATATGACTCAGAAATACTGACAGAAAATGACTAATCATGTCAGGATAGACTCATTTTCGCTAGCTGATGAGCATCATCAACTTCAGCAGAGAAGATTATAACGATTTAATAAGATGAAAAATATCCTCTCAGAAATCTTGTCATATCAGCTCATCTTCGTTAGCTTGGAAAGAATTAGCATGTTAGATTATGATGATTATACAGTTTTCAGAAATTCTGTCAGATTAGGTGACAGTAGATAGCTCTTAGCTTTAGTAAAGGAGCTTATAAAGAATATATATATTTTTTTTAATCCTCTCAGAAGGTCTATCAAGTTAGCTCACGTTAGCTAGCAAGATCAAACTGGCTAGTAAGATTTTAAGCAAACGTCCTGTCAGAAGTCCTCTCCTGTTATCTCATAGCCAGCTTCAGGGAATTAGCAAGAAGATTATAAACTTTTATGAATGTGATAAAACTTTACATGTACTTTTACGCAATGATGATAACGTTGACTCAAATGTAATATAATCTATTTTCATGTTAGCTGGTGCACTAATGCTAGCAGTAAAGAAGATCATTTATTTGAAATAAACAGGGAGTTATGGGTGACGTTATAACCACACCCGGGACGTGACCAGCGCCCTGGAGATGCTTAAACAAAACATAAAGAAGGACCACACCACCACCAGGTGTGAAAAAACAAGGTGTTTGCATATTTGCCCTGAATCTGTGTTTAAACCAGACCAATAGAAGTGAGGACATCACTAATGATTAAAAATTACATCACCGTACAGTAACTGCATTATTTCTAAATGACCAGTAGGGTATTTGCTCTTATGCAATATTTAAAAAATTACAATTTAGATTTTCTGTAGCAAAAATACAGTTCCTTATGTTTATGTTTGGACTGTAGGCACAACTTTCTGCAGAGGGGTTGTGTTTTTCTGCCATTTTCTTTAAAATGCTCCAGAGGTGATCTATTAACCACTTTCACACAGAAATCATGCTATAATGGTGATAAGACCCCCTCAATACCGGGCTTTCCCTTGCGATTTTTGTAATTCACAAATTACATTACAAATTTTGTAATTACGGGCAATATGCAGAAAGCCAATTAGCCTAATCGTCATGTCTTTGAATTGTGGGAGGAAACCGGTATACCTGGAGGAAACCCACCAAGCACGGGGAGAATATGAACACAGAGGCAGGAATCAAGCCTGGCTGGGAATCGAACCTGGACCTGAAGGTGCAAGGCGACAGTGCTAACCACTAAGCCACTGTGGCGCCAGCATATAATTCAATGCAAAAATGTTGACCTTACTAAATTGCAGTTCAAAAACATATTCAATAGTAATTCTTTTTCTACCTCACAAATTCAAGATGGCAAAATTCAGGATGACAAAATTTGATCTTGCGGGAAACTACTTGCCGATCCGAATGTAGCACTTCTGAATACCTTCTGGGTTGCCAGTTGAGGAGCAGAAAAACCGGTTAGCGCAATATTTTTGTCAATATTTTTGCGTTGAATTGCTTGAATTACATTTGCATTTAAAATATACAACCACAATGAACTGCAAGGCCACAAATTTCAAAAGCTGTAAATGACGTAGGGATTTTTTTTTTCAATTTAGATTAAATTGCAATGCAGAAAATTTTAACAAAATTTACTGTGACAATTTTATGTAATTCAGCATACTGTTTTGCTTTGAGAAATTTTGGCACTGATATACGTCCATAGCTAGGTTAATGTTTAAGCAACGTGTGGTTATCTGACATCATACGTGGGATTTATCAGTACAGTGTTGGTATCAGACCATGAACATAAACACTGCATATAATTTTGCTTTCAAAAAAAAAAAAAAAAAAAAAAAAAAGATGAATGGACTAAGTGAACAGTTTACTGGGGTTTAAACATCTCAAATGCGAGTTGCACATATGACAAGTCTGAACACATCAGGCCCCCATTCCGTGATGGTGGTTCTCCCTTTTCGAACAGAGTTCGTGATTAAAGGCAAGTCAACATTGACTACTGATTCCACCTCTGTTCCTTTCATTCAGGTGATATATTTACCTAGATCATACTTTAAATTTTACATGATTCCTCTTGTACTAAGTTTCTAAAAACTTTTGGTTTCTGCACATTTATTCCCATACAAGTGTAATAACTTTTAGGACCTTTTTCATACCACTAAAAGGAAAATACAATACCATTACCACAGAAAAAGACAGACAAACCAGACAATACCACACTGAATGCTTTGCGACCAAGTTCACATCATGCTTCGTACGAGTTGGACCATGGTAATCGTTGTCCCCTTTTTTCCATTTGCATTTACCCGTAGCTGAACCTGCATTGTTTGCTTGCAGAGTCGTGTTCTTGGTTTTTCCTGCCACAGGTGTCAAATCACAAGCTGGATATTCATGTTCTTCCTCTACTGCTGGCTCCGATTAAGTGAAGTGTATGATCTTATTTAATGTATAAACAGATCATTGTTGTGGGATATAAAATAGAGGTAAACTAAAACGGTGTGCAAAAAAAAAGTCATGTTTCGGTACAGCGACGTGAAAGAAGATGCATGTGTCACCATTCACCATCATCACTTGCACATTACAGGAACTCGGCTGGGAGTTACTACCACATCCCCCATACAGTCCTGACCTCTATCCAGATCATTTTCACATGTTTGGGGTTTTAACGGAGTTCGTGGGAGGCCAGCGTTTCAGATGTGAAGCAGGCACTCCAATCATGGCTCTGATTGGTGAAAACTTTACACCTTGATATCCATTAAGGCAGATTATATAGGGAAATAGAGAGTTTTTATTCTCACAACTGAATTCTGTACTACAGCGCAATCAAAAGTCCTGCTTTGACTCGGATACCCGTTCTACACGTTTACTACCTGGTTCCTGATTACCCTGCTTATAAATAACATGTAACTAGGGTGAATCTGAAAACACATCCAAGAAGTAAGTGTGCGTAAGTCAAGTATATTTTTATATGTTGTTAAAGAAGAAACAGATGATTTTCGATTTAGGTTACAGCCCTCCTGGATTCAGATGGTGTTGATTTCTTTTTCATGGCAGCAGCTCTGACAGCAGTGTACTGTAGCTGCAAATCACAAGTTAACACTAATAATATTTAACAAAATATTGCTTTTATAAACAAGCTTAATTGAAGAGATAGTAAGCGTATATTTAAAGTTGATGGAAGGAGTCTCCAGTGCCAGCGCTTAAGGAAGCGTGAGAGGTGAAACATGTCCAAAGGTTTTGTGTTGTATAAATACTCATGCTTAATTACTTTACCTCATCACTTGTAATTTTTCTACAACAGCACATCCTGAACAAAAATGCAACTGGTGCAGTGTGAAGTGTGTGTGTGAGATGTATATCCTGTGTATGCAGTGTGTCGACTGTCACAAGCTCAGCGGTAATGACTGCTGTGGTTAAGTTTTTATCTTGACGAGAAAGCTTACTGAAAGAGACCAGTGTCATTGTGAGACGCACATGCACAGACAGAGAGAGACAGAGAGAGAGAGAGAGAGAGAGAGAGAGAGAGAGCTCCTCTACAGGGATGCCATGCTGCCATCACAACCAACACTTTGTCTCACACACACACACACACACACACACACACGTTACTCATGCAGTGTGCGTGCGCCTGTGACCAAAAACACACTGCGTCACAACAGGAATTCAAAGGATGACATAACCGTCTTACACACACACACACACACACATATATATATATATATATTGAGAACACCAAACAGCTAGGACTCTCTCTGAGCTTATACAGAGAGCCACTAACACTGGAGACTCCTTATATAAACATTAAACACATACCGTATCCCAGTCTGAATCTTCACCGCCAGTTTCTCACGGATTTATTGCCGGTAATATCGAGTTGCTTTCTTTAATTCCCACAAAGGCATCTTCTACTCATTTGCATGTCGGCTGTGATTGTTCCAAATCCATGCAGCACGTTTTGTGACTTTACAAACTGATCTCAAACAAACAGTGTACAGTATAAAGTATCTCCACATCAGTTTCATATACAGACAAAATACGGAGACCGTCTTTGTGATGAATTCAACACAAACATTGAATCTTTATAAAGCATGAGTCTTTGATAAGCGTCGTGTCGAGTCCAGACCTGCCCTGTGTTTTGCTGTTTAGACTTAAACATCAGACATGCCTTGAAAATGATGCTCTAAAACTATTCCCTCATGAGCCAGAAACAGACAAAGAACCCTCTATCAAGCGTAAACATAAATATACGACCCCCAGCATGGAATACACAGACTCAGCATTATATACATGAACAGATAATTACATAAAACAACCAGTTTAATGCCATTTATAGGATTTCTTTTCTCCAGCACTAAAGCTTTTCGTGCAGATCCAGAATTAGTATTTAGTTCTGGATTCACACGGGTTGTCATGGTAACAGTGTAGGCATGCCTAAGAGAGGTGTGGGGATGCTGAAATGCAATTTTTGTTCAACCTTAACACGATTTAAAAAAAAATCTCTTGATCTTGTCTAGATATTTTAAAAGTAGGTAATGACTACGAGAATCATTACTGAAGGTGAACAATTTGACAAAAATATCATATAACGCATCTCAAAGAAAGGGAAAGTTTGTTCAAGTCAAACCGGGACTTGCAATAAAATTTCTGGCGAAAGAAAATGTCAAAGTGATTGACGTTTACAGAAGACTTCAAGCAGAGTACAGTGATCACTCTCAGCTGCAGTGAAACATTTGAATGATGCGAACATTTAAAAGAAGGCCGTACGTCCGTGAATGATGATCCCGGCCGAGTTGGGTTTGGAGCCCAGTGCAGTTGTGAACATTCCGCACATTTGGCAAATGGAACGTCTGGTCCTCGAAAATCGAGGGATAACTTCTTGCGGAAGAAACACCTCTGGCTGTGGGATCCCCTGTAGAGTCCTGACCTTGCTCCAAACCATTTCTATGTGTTTGGGGAAACATTAAAGGAGCTCCTGGGGGGCCAGCGTTTCAGACATGAATCGGACAGGCAGTCCGATCATGGCTCCGGCGTACTGAGAAAACTCTTTCTCAGTACTAGATTTCTACTACTAGAAATACGATAATCTTAACAATATCCAAGCAAAAAATATAGAAAAATACAGCTGTTTTTCTTATTTTTCTATATTTTTTTTCATATATTTTTCTTATATTGTATATTTTGTACTGTACAATTATTTTCTTTTCTTTTATATTTTATTTCATTTTATTTTCTTCTTTCTTAGTTAAATTTACCTTCTATTTACTTTTTCATATTTATTTCCTATCCATAGTCTTTTATTTTAAGGTCACGGACAGTTGTCCAAGCATTGCACTGCATATCGGACTATGTATGACTGTGTATGTGACCAATAAAATTTGAATTTGAATTTAAGATAGGATAATCTTAACAATATCCAAGCACTAGTGAAATGCTTGGATAAGTGCATTAGCGTAGCAGGGGATTACATAGAGCAATATTTTTAATTATTAAAAACATGAATTATTTATCCTAACTCCGAAAAAAAAATCTAAAATAGTAAATATTTAAAAATCAATCCTTAAACCTTAAAAAGTTTATGCAGTGGTTTGAGTCTGCCGAAAATAAATATATATCTCGCCCCAAAAAATTAATGCAGCTCTGGATGAAAATAAATGTTGTGATGTTGAATAAAGTTATTGAAACAATGCCATGAAGAATGTGTGCTGAAACCGAAGCTTAAGGCAGTCCAGCACACCATTAGTCTATTATGACTGTTTTTTGACTGTTCAGTGTATTTCATCATATCGCCCAGCTTGCCCATCACTCAGTATGTTTAATTAAAAGCAAAAATTGGGAGGGTAGTAAATTGATTTACTTACTTATATTAATAATATATGAAGCGAATATATATAAAAATCCTGCATGAGTGCACAAACAGTGAGCTGTAAATCATTTATCAGGTCTATTTCTTGTCTGAGAGCTCAGCAGGAAATGTACAGACGCCTGCAGGACAAGTCTGTCCTTGAAGTCTCCTTAACTCTGATACTCACCTGCTACTGCTCGTAAAGTGTGTACTAGACCTGTGTCGATAATATACCATGACATTTCATACATCCATGTCTGTATAAACTACTGTAATTAATCACTAATAAACAATTAACAGCTAATTACTAATTAACAACTACAGAACTTCCTTAAGCTGTATTTCTTTGCATAAAAGGAGGCATGAGACATGCTAGTGACTGTTTACACTACAGCTTCTATACTTGTACTGAACAACATAACTTAAACATACTGTAAACTGTACTGAGAAATGGATAAAAAGCATAACTTGACATTCAGCACCCTAATTAAAGCTGCTTTTTCTTTTTTTCTTTCTCTTAACAGGTAAAAATATCTTAAATATGTCCAGATTCCGGTCATATTTCTCATCATTATAAACCCAATATAAGATTTAGAAACTTTTACTCATTTCTACTCAGTTTTTTCACTTGCTAAGATGCTAGTTTTTCCCCGGTGCAAATTTAACAGCGTGGAAAATTTATTTAACTTTCAACTATTCAATTTATTCAATAAACCTCAAATGGTAGTTTGAAAGCTTTAGCTTGTCATCAGAGTTAAAGCCTATTATTTCATGAGAAATGACTTAATGTGTGTTCTGCATTTTGCGTGAACACTATATTGTTGTACAAGTACCCACCTCAACTGACTACCATTTGCTGTAGTACACTGCTAGAGCTGAGAGTCATAGCTTGACTGGTGATTCAATTCAACAACACTAACGTTTGTTGCCTGATTCGTCTCAAGCAGCTCGATTTCTTACAGGTTTTAAATGATAAAAAATGACTAACGTATCGAATTAAAAAAAGGTATCGAATAAACATTGAAATGCTGTGTGACTTTACAGCGTTGTTGACTGTTTAAATGTCACATCTTATACAAAGTAATGAGTGATGGCCTTTCCGTTCCTGCTGATCGTCTCACTCCAGTCAGGTAGGTGGCGGTATTGAACCAACCACACATATAGTCTACAAAAGGAAGATGCAATAGTCTTGCAAAATGTGAGTATTTGCAACAGATGGAAGCAGTTTGTTGGGTTTTTTTTTTTTGCAAAACCTGTGGTATATTTTTAAGAAATTACTAAGTTTGTAAGCTAGAAATAATTTAAAAAAGTGTGAATAGATATGAATTGAAAACTCACTCATCGATTCAATGTAATCGTACAACAAAAGATCGATCAAATTACATAACTGATTGAATTGCAGAGCGCCACTGTCACTATCTTCCGCTCTACAATCCTGTCCAGTAGGTGGCGGTATCTGCACAAACTACTCATAAATTCAAGTGGTGATAATCTTGCAAAACCATTATAAGTTAATTCAGAATTTTTTAAAAAACTGTCCATTTGTTGATTCAATAAAACAAATCGACCAACAAATGATTGGTAAGTCATGTAATCAATGTAGTCGCACAGCTTTATACATTGTGCAGCCCCTGGACTCTGTTCAGTCAGTCAGATCATATGATTCAGCTCAACCACAAGAGTCAAATCACAATTTGTGCAACATTTGTTTTGCAATAAACCATGTCTCAAGTCATATTTCATAACTCAACAATTAATCTAAATACTAATAAAGCCAAAGAGGAAAGAGGAAAAACACAAAAACGCCATCTACAGTAGCATCAACAGGATGAAGCGCTTGATGAATGTGAAGGCGCTGACATGGCGGGGACTGAAAAGAGATTTCAGTGATTAAATTACACCGTAAGACTAACCGTAAGTTTCTGTGACAAAGCGCTCACACTGTGAAGGCAAGATTTCTTCTGAGACTGACTCATTTATATGCAAATTATGTATGAAACGGTAGAAAATTTTAAAATAAGTGACCTTAAATCAACATCAACAAATCTTAGCTTTGGGTCAATCAACCGAGGTTAGGCATATAATCGCTTGTTTAATCTATAACCCTCCAGCGTCCACCTGATACCATATCACAATACCTTGGCACTAGTTGGATCTGTATTGCGATTTTTCACGTTGCGATTGCAAACATATATACATTTAAAACATAAATTGTCATGCAAAACATTCATAATACGTCGCAGAATCGATTTTTTCCCCCATCTGTACTGACTACACAGTTCAATGTTTTGAGGACGTAGCTGAAAATTTTCAACCATGCTACAGTATCATGTTCCACCTTTCCACTTCCCAGGTAAGTCAAAAGCAGCTGGTTAACGAGGTGATAACATAGAAATGTGTAAATGCGTACTTCCTGTATATAAGCAATAATGCAAAATAAATGTTTGAACACCAGCTTCCCCAACCTGTTAAGTTAAAACATACACAGAGCTCAAAATCATGACAGACACGCAGTATACGGTATTCAGATACACAACTACATTATAAGCTCATCATTGGCATTCTCATTACGCCAGCTACACCCCACTGGAGTTACGGCATTTTAGCCACTTTGGAGCTCGTTATGTTTCAGTCGATCGTTTTTACTGGGCTGATCATAGTCATGATTAAAGGTTTGGGTGGGACGCAGAAGATCGTCAATTCATGCCTCAGTTTTGTTCACTTTGGGAAGGGCCACGTTTCATGGTACACGCCCGCAAAACTACTACCGTAAGTGTGACCACACGGTAATGACATCACCCTGCTCGTGAACATAGAGATCATAAAGTCAACAGACATACAACACATCAAACCCAGAGCAGGTGTAATTAACGTCTATTATTTTAATGCCTTGTTTCGCTTTTATTGCTTTATTTTTAGTTTAGAATTTTGTCATGCTTCAAGTCCAGAAAATTACAGTATTATTTTATAAAACATTTTATAAATATTAACACACCAATAACAAAACAGGAAATTCAACTCAAGGCAAGAAATTCAACTTGGCACAGGTTTCACCGCAGATGCTCTTCCTAAGACAGGACTAGTTCTCCTAGTTGTTAAATAAAAACGCTGATAACGCTCAAGATATCTCCGCATAATATCTACAACATACCATCATAAACATGCCCCCCCCAAGCCACCCCTTTGCCACCCCATATAAAAGCACACCACCTGAAATCACACATCTAACATTTTTTTCACAGAATCCTGAAGGTCACAAACAGAACTGTTAATGTAGAAGGGATTCTGGTTACGAGTCCAACACAAAGCCCCGCCCTCTCATAGGTGATCCCGATCACACCTGAGTTAATGTGTATAGGACATAATTGTGTATTAAAGAGCTTAGGATTCGTCCGTAAGTGCATGTGGTTGCTAGCGTGTACAGGGTGGGGCCCAACACACTTATTACTTAGCTACAGGGGGGAAAAAAACCTGCTGAACAGGCTGGTATAGAGGCCGCAGGCTGTGTTACACAATGTGTGTGTGTGTGTGTGTGTGTGTGTGTGTGTGTGTGTGGAGGACACCGGAACCAGCAGGAGGTCACAGCATTCAAAATCAACTGAGAGTGAAAATAGTAATAATAAGAAGAAAACATTTTGTGCTTTAACAAATTTTAAAAAATCAAGTTTCGCTTTTGGTTTTGTTCACACGTATGGAAAAAAATCTTTGTTTTCATTCCACAGGTACTCAGCTCCAGAACTTGTTTAACACGTCCCACAGCGTTACAAAAAAAAACTCTGTAGCTATAAATGGACTGAAACTATGCATCATTCTTTGCTAAATAAATATTTGCAATCATCATGAGACAAATGAGTCCAGTGTAACACACTCCAGGCTATGCTGTCATAGGACATTTATCAACCTTGCATTGTGTCAACAGTAACTCTGCTTTGTTACATCACCCGAGTCACTGATTCGTTTCCTATCGCTGCACAACCCTGAGTGTGTTCTTTCTCCTTCCTTATTAGGCAGTAATGGAGACAACTGTTGGGTGAATGAAACCCTCTGGACACTCAAGAAGTCAGAAAAGGCAAGTCTGTACACGCCGGATACAGTATATGGATAAAAAGCTGTCTAACCATTCCACTAGATGTTTGTCTAAATCCTAGCAGAAATCATTTCAGCCTGAGTCAGCGCATGACAGACTGGCTAGACAGACAGAAAGAGGAAGAGGAAATGCCGGGACGGTGCCAAGGAGTCTAGAAGTGTGCATGGATTGGGTACAGGGCTGTCTCTACACTGCTCCTCATCCTCACATCCCATATATACACACAATCACAAAGAAGCAGTGATTCAGCACCTCATCTGAAGCACAAGATAAAGTGTGTGTGGAACAGGTTGCTGTTTTGCCTGGGTGTGGCTGCAGTAAACAGCCTCCATAGTCCATACCTGAGCCAGAACACTCACCTGATACTGTACACCTTGAACACCTGATACACCTGAAAGAGCCCTTTTTTTGTTGATAAAAGTTTTTACAAAAGACTTGAAGTGTGTTTTTTTTAATACTTCCCTTCTCATCTCATATAATATCATATCATATTCAACTTCCTATTTTGCTTTGCGTGACGTTATGCAAAAACACAAAGATGACCTTATCAGACGTGGAGGATTTGTTGGCACGCCCGGGAAGATATCCTGGACCTACATGACCAGATGTTGTACGTGTTTAACAGATATTACTCTGATGGAGCAAGAAACATGATCTCGATCAGTCTGAGGAAAGAAAACTCACTCGTCTAAACACAGGGACTTTCTTTACTCTAATGAGGGACAGACAGAAACACGAATAGTTGTTGTTATCGTCATCATTTGGCTGCTCCCATCGAGGGGTTGCCACAGCAGAACTTCCGACCGGCACACAACTTGGCACAGGTTTCATGCCGGATGCCCTTCCTGATGCAACGCTCCCATTCGATTCAGTGGCTGGGGAAACTGGGAGGGGGGTTTGAGCATTGGGTGGGAATTGAAACTGGGGCTTCTGCATGGCAGGCAAGAAACCTACCACTGAGCACCCAATGTCCCAGACAGAAACACTATCTATAAAACTAAATAAAGCCAAAAACATTGCTGCTTTATCATCTGTAACTTAGAGCAATAAATACATGGATTGTGGGCGGGGCTAAAGAAAACTAGCAAGAATTTCATTGGTCCAAAACAAAACAAGTACACAACGAGTCATGATTTTTAAGATGTATGATTCCAAAGAGTGTTTTTATTATACAGTACACTTAAAAAAATTATAATAATAATAATAATAATAATAATATCTATGCTAGCTTTCTATCTCAAGCTTAAACTTGCAAACCTGGTCAGTAAATACAACTGTTATGTGAATGTGTATATTATACCACGCTAAAATACATAAAAATTATATATACGAATAAAAGTATATAATCTTTCCTCCCAAACCCACAGAAACTGATTGTTAGCTCGTTTATAAACAGGCCACCTACCCTTTCTAAACTCGCTGCGCAGCTTCCGCCTTGTACGCACTTTGCGTGCGTACGGAGCGTTAGTTTCAACGGACGGCGCTTACAAGAACTGCGTAAGTGGTGTCTGTGCATCTCGTACAACAAAAAATACAATAAAGACGACGAAATGTACAGAAAGACAAAACAAAGCAAAACAAAACGTAAAAGCATGAAAGAATCCGTTAAAGAATGAAATGGTTACGCCTAAGCAGGTTTTCGTGTCAGTTTAGCAAGTTAAAAGACGGGGTAGGAAAAAATCATATCGAAACCAACCTGCCGACGAAATTTTCCAAAACCGAGCTCTTTCCGGCGCTCTGCCCTCCCACCACGGCGATCTGGGGCAAGTCCAGATTACAGCTCTGTCCGATCGAACTGAACGCATCCTGAAGTTTATTGATCAGGGGGATCAAATCCTCCATCCCCCGGTTCCCCATGGCTTCAGCTGGGCTCGGTTCGGCTCGGCTCGGCTCGGTCGTCTTCAGCAAGGTGCTCGAGTTACTCTCCAAGTTCCACCCTTTAATATCTTATATCATTTAATGGGAATTAGAAATACTAGTACTAATAGCAGACGTGTGTGTGTGTGTGCAGTCAATCGGCGTTTACAAAAAAAAAACTCACAAAACAAAAAAACTTCAAACGACCATCCGGTCAGCCGACTTCCGGACTCTTTCTGCCGGTGACTCTAAGCCCCGCCCCTTGGCAACATGACAGCCTTTCGAATACTTCCGGGTACGGGATTCTTGCTTCTCATTGGTGGTATTACGTATGTTACGCATGCCCCTTACGTATGTTCCCATTCGTGGTTCTACGTACGTTGCGTACGTAGGTTACGATGTTATGTAAATTCCTCATTGGTGGTGTTACCACTGTGTTAAATACATAAAAATTATATATACGATAAAATACATAAAATACATAAAATACATAAAATACGTAACCTACGTACGCAATACGTTGCGTACGTAGGTTACGATGTTATGTAAATTCCTCATTGGTGGTGTTACCACTGTGTTATAAAGGCTTGTGTTTGTTTATTTGTTTATTCTGTCTATGGTTATTATTTATTTACATATTTTATGTTAAGTCTACTTATACTGTATTATAAAGCTATATCTCTTTCTTTTGCTCTGTTAACTGTGGATTGTTAATTATGCAATTCAGTTGTTACACCAAAATCTTTGTAATACTTTTTTCATTTACTTTTGTAAGTGTTATAATTGTTATAAATAAATAAATAAATAAATAGAAAGCAGTGGTGTTAACCTCCAAATTTGTGGAATTTGGAAGCAGTAAATAACACCAAAAGATAAATAAATAAATAAATAAATAAATGACACAACGGAAAAAAGAACATGGAAAAAATATATAACTTAATAAATGTAAAAGCAGTATAGAAGATGAATTAAATATTATTATTATTATTATTATAATTAATTAATAATAATAATAATAATAATAATAATAATAGTAAAAGATAAATTCAGATGAATTTTGTTGGGGAGATGATAATGCTGAAATTTGTTCATGAATTTTTGTTTTTTCGAAATATTTTCCATTAACGTTCATTTTGTTGGTAACTTATTGTGTTGTGAGGATATTTTGTTCCATTAAAAAAAGTTAAGATGGAATAGCCTTTTGGCTATTCAGCAAATTGGGATTTTGTGCAGTTCAAGCTATATTTAATGCAAAATGTCTTAAAATATAGGCATTATCATCCATCAAATGAGTCACAGACCAAATACCCTTCTGTATCAATTCTTCAAAATATATTGACTTTCTTCTAGGTAGAGTATATATGTTGTTCCATACAAAAGTTCTATGTGGTTATGAAAGTTATGTATAAGTTATATATAACGTTATGACTGTATATAAAAGTACCTTCTGGTGAAATTTTATAGGAACGTGAAATCTCTTGTAAAAACAGTAAAGAGAGGTCTGTTTTTTAGGGTTTTACATTTGTGGATAAATAACTTTCCAAGTAATAGAATGGCATTTACAAGGTAGTACGCTTATCGTCAGGTAGCAACATATAATATAATTTCGGGTGAAAGGTGAAAATAAAAAGAATAGTTTATTGTTTAAGGAACTACTTCCGGGTGTGTTTCACATGATTTCGTCCTGCGCTCTGATTGGCTGGCTGTTCATCTCTACAAAGGCTGTTACAGGTTTTTTAAACATACAACAGGTGTAAGTATACAGATTTTCAGTATTTAATTAAATTATTTAATATTTAAATTATTTAATTAAATTATTTAATATTTAATATAAAATTTTGAAAGGGGGCGGGTTGAATACCAGCCAATCTCCTTTACAGGAAGGAAGATTTCACTCAATCAGCGCACAGGAGGCGGGGATTAAGTAAAATACGGATATTGAATGAAGCTTTTCAAAATGGCGGCGCCCGCAGCGGAGCGCGGCGCGCGTGAGAGTGAATCCGACATGGCAGCTGGTAAAGCGGTTTCCTCGGCTTTCCCGCTCGCTCTCCGGGTTGTAGCGGAGTGTTCGGTGAGCAAGGCGCGTGCGTGTGTGCTCAGTCTCCCCCACGACAGCGTTAACACCCCGGTGTTCATGCCGGTGGGCACGCAGGGCACCATGAAGGGAATCACTACGGAACAACTGGAACAGCTGGACTGTCACATCTGTCTCGGGAACACGTATCATCTGGGCATGAGACCTGTAGGTGAATAAAAACTCATTATCTGCACTATAACATAGCAGGGTTGAGTAAACAGAGAAGCACACATCAGTAGTGACTTTTCTGTTGGGTTTTCTTACATGAGTTTATTTGCCATAAATGTGTTTAGGCAGATTATAAATTGGAAATGAGTTAGAGAAGGTATGGAGAAGTGAGGTATATATGAAGTGGTATCATAAAGTTTTGAGATTAGCTCTGTTTGCTAGCTCAGTTTTTTTTTCTTCCCTCAGACACCTTAAAACCTGGCGGTAGAATTTACTATTGATTTGGGCCCCCGGGGGACGAATTCTTGATGCACAATGTCGCAAATGTCAAAAAAGATGATGAGCATGTACTTGGCCGTGGAACGGACCGGCATCACCTTTTTTGGTTGTGGAGATGACTGGACGGACTGAGGACGGGTCATCCATGGCACACTGATTGTTACATTTTGACGCAATTTTCCTTCTCCTGGGTCAGCATCCTGGGGACGAACTCGGCAGCAACGCAGCACATGTTCAAATCACACATTATTGACATAACGGCAGCAGTGTTGTGGATTTTTCTCTGACGATCATCATGTTGGATCTTCTTCTGCTCTTGAATCACGCATGCAATTCAAAACACCTTGAAGCACTCATTGCAGCATCACCGCAAAAACCTGCCAGAACCATGTCAAACGTCTCGGTGGCAGATTCGCCCAGTGTTTGCTCTTCGTTCTAGCTTGCTATCCATGATGAAATAGCAGACATGGTGACACACATGGTTAGAATAGCACAAGTTGCACAGCTCCTGATGTACACAGGGTGATGTCTTTGGACACACTGAATTATGAAGTTCGTCAAAAGCTCCTTGTGACTGTGTGTGCAGCCTCGTGCTGCCATCTGTTGGCGTGTGACAAAACTAGTCTCGAAACTTTTTGACACCAGCTCGTATCCAAGTAATAATTAAATAACAGAGTTGAGCGTATTAATGATGATTTACACACTTTTTCAAGTTAGATAGAATCACTGTGTTCATGATGATAATATTAATAATGAAAAAAAGGTCTTAAAATATTCATTTAAACCGTGGGAACACTAAATTTATGTCATTTGTCCTTGTGTGTAATTTGTACTGAGGATTTCGGAGGTGTGGTACAGGGAGTTTTGGAAGCCTGGGCTATAAGGCAATCACACCCAGCTTTGCTTCTCACTTCTTCATACTGTTCTGTGTGTGTTTTCATGGTGCTTTATTATAGCTTTATAATTATATATATTCTCACATTTCCTTCTCTGTTTTTTATTTTATTTTTTTTTTTAGTTGTTTGGTGAAGAGGTTAGAAATAAGTAGAAATTGTGTGTCGTGTTGCAGGGTCCTGAGCTGATTGAGAAAGCCGACGGCCTGCACGGATTCATGAACTGGAAGCGAAACCTCCTGACGGTAAGACCAGCACACCTCCCTTTACTGCAGGTTTCAGTCTTTCTCTTCCTGCATCACCTCCAGAATAAAACACATCCCTGTTGAAACAGAACGGAGTGAGTAATGTGTGTTTAAAAGTAAATTAAAAAAATTCTTACTTTAAAGGAAGCTACACTAAGTATTTTTTTTAATGAGTCATTACAATATAAAAATTGAGTAATTAGAATTCTTAGACATTTAACCAAGGTAAAAAGAGACAGAGTGATGTGTGGGTGTGTTTGGGAATTATTGTTAAAGCTGCAGTTTATGATTTTGGATTTTATTTTATTTTTTTACTTGTATATATATTTTTTTATATGTACATATATATTTTAAACATAATATATATATTTTTTTATTAAATATTTTTTTAAATGTTGATTAGCAATACCAGCATAAACGGATCACTCTGGCTAGTGTTTTTGTTTTAGGTGGTTGTTTGGTTTTGTTTAAATATTTCTGGCCCAGAAATGAACTCAAACTGTGTCCTTTTCTTTGTCCTGGTTTATACTGTGACTTTGATAGTCACAGAAAACTCCAGGATTTTTATTCTTGTAAAGTTACTTTTTTTACATTGTTAAAATGACAATACAAATAAAATTGATTTAAAGGGTATAAACCAGATTAGCCGACAACATAGATTTGATTAAGTGGTTCAGGTCAGAAGTTTCTTTTTGTTGTTGATGCAGTTCACATTCCAGGCAGCAGGAGGCAGACAAAAATTACACACCTGCTCCTTTAAACAAATGGCAGAATTAAGAATTGCTAAAATGATCTGACTAAGCATAGCCTGTGGCTTCTTTTCTTCCTGTCAGGATAGTGGAGGTTTCCAGATGGTGTCTCTGGTGGAGCTGTCCGAGGTGACGGAGGAGGGCGTGCTCTTCCGCTCACCGTACGACGGAAAGGAGATCCTGCTCACCCCCGAGCAGTCCGTCGCCATCCAGAACAGCCTCGGTATGACTTCAGCCAGAGCAAGACTACTACAAGATTCCCAAACACTCAGACTATCAGGGACTGTTAAAAGCTTGTTCTTTTACAAAGAAGTAAACACCACACTTTTACAGGAGTTCAGTTTGTAAGACAGTCCCTCCAGTATTTTGCGGGTTCTTTTTGTAATAGTTGCAGCTTAAAATTCCTGATTTTGCAGCAGCTTTTCTTTGAAAAAAAAAAAGAAAGATGATAAGATGCATGTTGTGATGATTTGTTGCAGTAAAGTTTCAGGATCGAGTAAAAATTGCAAAAATCGTTAAATTTAATTTTATTTATTTTTTATTTTTTTAAAGTGACTGCAAGTTGTTACAGTGAGAACTACACCTCTAAATGTTTTTAAAAATCTTACCAAAAAGAAAAAAATCCGAACACAATATACTTTATTTGCAAATCACAAAATTCAAAAGTATCAAGGTGCATGCAAAATTGATGGATGATTTAAATAAAAATGCAATATCACTTTAAAAATGAATAGAACATGGCCTCAGGTAAAAAAAAAAATAATAAAGTGCACAAAATGTCAAAGTAAATGAAGTATAAAATAAAACAAATGGTTTCAGCGTATTCTTTTAAATGTGCTCAGAAAACTGAAGAGCTTAATTTTCAGACATTCAAGTCAAAAAACATTTATAAATACATCAATCAAAATGCAGATTATTTTCTTTAAAACCTCAAATGAGTAAAGACGTGTGTATCAGCCACGTGCCAGGTGTTTTGTTTGGACGTGTCAGACTAACAGATGTTGTTTTTGCACATAACATATCCATTTATTTAATTTAAAGAAAAATTATGTAATATCATTATCTTATTTTTATCAGGAATGTGTCTGATTTGTGGTTACCCGTTATTTTGCATACATACTGTAAGTCACTGTACACTTATCAGGTTAGCCAGATGCAACGCTTCTAACCATCTAACAATTATTTGTTGCGTGAAAACCCAGAGCAGGAAGGTTCCAAGTTTGTTCTAAGTGAGACCCGGTTCCCGTTACAGGCTCGGACATCATGATGCAGCTGGACGACGTGGTGAGTAGCACGCTGACGGGGCCGAGGGTGGAGGAAGCCATGCGTCGCTCCGTGCGCTGGCTGGACCGCTGCATCGACGCCAATAAAAATCCACATCGGCAAAACCTGTTCGCCATCATACAGGGAGGCCTCAACGCCGAGCTGCGCAAGGCGTGCCTGGACGGTGAGCGCTGTCCGAGTCCCTCTGTCGTCTTTTTATGTCTGACAATATTTATTGTGCTTCAGGATGTAGGAGGAGTTTTCCTTTAACCTCAGTGTGTTCTTGAGGTGTTTTTTGTTTGTCCTAAAAGTTGCATTTTTGGATTATGGCTTTCATCTTACAGAGATGACAAAGAGAGACGTACCCGGCTTTGCCATCGGTGGTCTGAGTGGCGGAGAGGAGAAGGACGACTTCTGGAAGATGGTGACGCTCAGCACAGACCACCTGCCCAGAGAGAAGCCCCGCTACCTGATGGGAGTCGGGTAAAACACGCTTCTTTGTTTCTCCCAAACGTAGTCTGTATGAAGCAGCTACAGTGATTTTTTTTTTAATTAATTATATATTTTTTTGCACTTTTATGCAAAATGACAGCTGCGAGTGAAAAGGTACCTTTGGGATGCAGTCTGGCATCTGAGAAAGGCCAGGTGTGATTCCTCACAGCTGTCATAAGGCAATGGTTTGATTGACAGCCCAAGACCCCTGGTTCGATGTCCTGCTTAATGGTGGCTGTGTAAGCACATGTGGCGTATTTTCTCACATGTTGGAGGTCAGAAAATCTCTGACATGAAAGGGCATTGCATCAGGTATTTTTTTTACTGGAAGGGGACCCTAGAAGGCATGCCACCCTGTTTTTGTTTTTGTTTTGTTTGTTTGTTAGTTAGGTTTTTTTACATTTTAAATAGCCTATAGGGTGCTGCGTCACTGTTTTCTTACATTTATAGGAGCCTGTTGGGCACTGGACCACTAAAAATACCTGAGGGCATGTCATCATGCTTTCTTGCAGTTATGGGACCCTATAGAGCACTGCTTGATGTTTTCTCCATTGTAAGGTCATCTTAGAGGGCACATTTTCCTCAAACTTAAGGAAGTCTGTCGAGCACTGCATTATCTATGCTGCCTTTTAAGCTCCCTGGGGGGAACGTCTTGTTCCCTTGATAGTAAGGGTGCTGAGAGAGCAGTGGTTAATTTGGATATTCACTACATTAGAGCAGATGTTGTGATCTTATTTAAGGTTTGATTTTGGATTGTTATGTGGTGCCTTACATGGCATTTTCTTCTACAAACTCCCACGTATCAATGATGTTTATATGTGTTCCAGCTATGCCGTGGACCTGGTGGTGTGTGTCGCTCTGGGCTGTGACATGTTCGATTGCGTTTTTCCAACTCGCACAGCTGTATGTCTTTTCACACACATTATACACAATATAATGCTTTTTAGAAATGCCACAATTAAACTAGTCCTCACATTTGTCAAAAAAACATAATAACTATTGAAATATTTGCTCAGAAAGTACAATTCTGAATATTGTTTTTAATCCTCCTAAAGTTACCGCACTAAAGTTACCAAAAAAACCTAATTCTGCTGTTTGTACAGTACTTCTACATTGCTTAGCATTACACTATTTGCATTGTCATACACAATTACACACTATTTATGTTAGTACGTTACTAAACCAACTGTCATCACTGTTAATCACCATATAGTAGATTTGTAACTGTACAGTGTTTTGCAGTTCAAGTTCATTGTACTTTTACAGTCAGGTAAAAGACAGGCATTCTGGTCTGTTTTTAATTGATGCAAATGTCACATTTGCAGAGGTTTGGCTCGGCTCTGGTCCCTTGGGGTTCACTGCAGATCAAACAGAAACAGCATGCAAAGGACTTCCAGCCCATAGACCCTGACTGCGAGTGTCCGACCTGCAAGAGGTAGGAATTTCTTCCGTTTTCATCATCGTCTGCTGTCAACGTTCGCTTCATAAAATAAATATACAGTCTTATGCAAAAGCTTCGGTACCCCTTGATAAATAACAGATTTTGGTGATTTTTTTTTTTTTTTATTGAAAAGATGTTAATACAGTCTCTCTTGGAAATGGAAAAACTGCACAATATTTTCAGCAAACACTGATGCATAGCCAGCTTAAAGTCTTTCAATTCTTGTACTTGGGATTTTCTCACGTTCTTCCTTGCAAAAGGCTTCTAGTTCTGTAATATTCTTTGGCCGTCTTTAGGGCTGAAACGATTCCTCGAGTAACTCGAGTAATTCGAGTAATTCGATTACAAAAAATGATCGAGGCAAAATCTTCCGCCTCAAAGCTTCTTTTAATTAATTTTAAAGCTTGCGTTACGTTTTTGCGCAATTATTTGTTTGGCGTGACACAGCGCGCTTCCGGATGCAGCCGCCAGTAAACACCGACGAAGAAGAAGCGCTTACGTCACCCACAAAGCGGACGGAGACGCAAACAGTTAGCTGTGTATTGATTGGAGGGAGCGTTCTGTTGCGGGCTGCAAAAATATCAGTTTAATAATATTTTAAAATATTGCTGTTTAATTAAGCAAAAATAAATTTTATTCGATTAATCGATTACATTTTTGGTAAAATACTCGATTACTAAAATATTCGATAGCTACAGCCCTAGTCGTCTTGCATGCACAGCTCTTTTAAGATCTACCCACAAATTTTCAATGATGTTTAAATCAGGGGACTGTGATGGCCATTTCAAAACCTTCAGCTTGTGTCTCTTGAGGTTTTCCATAGTGGCGTTCGAGGTATGTTTAGGATCATTGTCCTGTTTTAGAAGCCAACTTCTTTTCAGCTTCAGCTTTTTTGTGATGTTTGCTTCCAGAATTTGCTGGTATTTAGTTGAATCCATTCTTCCCTCCACCCGTGCAATGTTTCCTGTGTCATTGGCTGCAACACAACCCCAAAGCCTAAACTTTTACATAAGACTGTACTTCTCTCACCTATTTTATTATTTCTTGTTCAGAACAAAAAAAAAATCTACTTTTTCATGATACGAGGGGCGTTCAAGTCAAACCAGGACTTTTGATTGTTCAGTATAAGAGAACACAGTTTTGAGAGTAAAAACTCCATTTATTTCTCTATATAATCTCCTGCTACACAAATGCACTTATCCCAGAGTTTCACTAGTGCTTGGATACCATCATGGCAGAAAGTTTTCTCAGTATTCTAACATGTGGAAATGTCTTGGAATGAGCTGCAGTGGGCTTCTAGGCCAGGCTCATCATTCACAGACATATGGCCCCCTTTAAACCGCTGGCACCATTCAGATGTTTCACTGCACCCAAGAGTCTCATCACCGTATTGTGCTTCAAGTCTTCTGTAAATGTCAGTTGCCTTTACGCCTTCATTTATTTCACCACAAGTCCTGGGTTTGACTTGAACATCCTTTATTTTATGCTTATTACAGGATATTGTTGTTAATATTGTTATTATTATTATTATAAAAGTTTTATTTTCTCTCTATTACCTGCAGTATATTACCTAATTTTTACAATTACATTTACAGCATTTATCAGATGCTCTAAATGTTATCGCATTATACATCAGCAGTTGAGGATTAACGGCCATGTCTTGGTCATCCTGGGGTTTAAACCTGTGACCTTCCTGATCAGTAGTCCAATGTCTTAGCTACTGAGCTACTACTGTAATAAACTTCTTTTAAGTTTATTACAAGACGCTTTCTCTAAATTATTATTTTCTCTGCATTATTATATTGGTAATTTTATTTGTGTTATAAGAATTAGTCTGACTAATATTATGCACTCTTTTTTTTTTTTTTTTTTTTCTAAATGAGTAAAAAAAATTATAGATGTATATTATAAATATAAGAAGTACCTCTCTTAAGTTATTATTTAGTTTTTCCAAGTGATTGCTCAGTATTTTGTTAGTATATAAGAACAACACTTTATAATCATATCATTTATTTTCTCCAAATTGGTATTTAGTGTCTTTGTGATTAAAAGAGACATAATTAAAATTTTATACTTGCTTTAGAACTTTTCTAAATTCATTCTTGTATTTTATTAGAAATTCCAAATTATTATTTAGTTTCTATAAATTATTACTTAGTGCCTTATAAGACATTTAAAGTTCCTCAGAAGGAGCAAATTTTTACTTGTATTTATTCCTTCATTCCGCAGCTGATGGGATTTTTATTCTCTCCTCTTGTGATCCTCAGACACAGTCGAGCGTATCTGCACGCGTCATTTAAGAGCGACACGGCCGCCATGCATCACATCACCATCCACAACATCTCCTACCAGGTACAGACAATGAAATACAGTGAAATCTTAATAACTTTTTTTTTTTTTAAGTAATTCTCAAAATGATTACCTAATATCTCAATCCACCCAAGTTCAGTTATTACTCCAAGTTCAGTTATTACTCCAAGTTCAGTTATTACTCCAAGTTCAGTTATTACTCCATTTATCATAACGATTATGTTATCAATGGGATCTTGGAATTCTAATTTAGGCCACTATGTCATAATAACAGTCATCGATTCATCCATTATATGGTTTAGTCCGATTCAGAGATTACGGTGGTAGCAGGAGAAGCATTTACTGTAATAATTTATTATAATCTTAATAATATAACATTTATATTACAAAAAAAAAAAAAAAAAAACATTTTTCAGGTTTATCCGAATGATGTGTTGTCTCAGTAATGGTAAAGTTTCATTTTTTCAAAGAATTGTGAGTTTTTCAAACTAAATACAGTGGCTTGCAAAAGTATTCGGCCCCCTTGAACTTTTCCACATTTTGTCACATTACAGCCACAAACATGAATC
>JAQMYJ010000023.1:32232911-32243390 GCA_030014305.1 Clarias laeviceps | reverse complement strand
CCCCAGCAAAAACCGCGGGGGGGGGTTCGCGGGGGCGGGGCTTGTAGGACGACTTTTACACATACTCACTAACGGAATGACTGCTGTCTGGCTCATGATTACATTAATTGTCTGAATAACGGATGACGTGTTTGAAAATATAACCAAATAACTGAGTACTTAAATGGCGGACCTAATGCATAGATTACTCTTTACATCAAAAAAGTAATCCAAATTACAACACTGTTGGTTAGTAACTCAGAGACTTAGCAGTTTGTGCCACTACTGTCCCCTGGATGTTTACATAACATTTACATTGACAGACACCCTTATTCAGAGCCACTTACATTTGACCTTATTTCACATCTGAGCAGTTGAGGGTTAAGGGTCTTGCTCTAAGGCCCAACAGTAACAACTAGGTGGGTCCTGGGGTTTGAACTTGGGACTTTCCAATCATTTGTTTAATTTTTTTAACTCACTTTTTACACTCTTTTTACTTTTTTTCTCTCTCCCTTGCTTTCCTCATTTCCTTTGTCTTTCTTCCTTCAAGCCTTTTTTCTGCCTTGCCACTGGAGCAAAGCTAAATATCATGCTACATATTGTTAAAGACCAAATGCCACTAAGTGTTGTGATGTAACGGCTTTCATCCTCCCCGCTACAGCAAAGTGCTGTATTTGCATATCCTAGGTATTATAAGAGCTGAGTCAGAGCACAGGGTCAGGCATGGTGCAGCATCCCTGTATCAGTAATGGGTTTCCTCACAGTCCTGGGTTGTGAAATTATGCCCCTTTGGCATGTTGATGGCCCTGGAGGAAAGAGCCAGGTGAGACACAGATGCCATGCATAATGCCATCTGAGGAACAAATGTTGTGTAATCATCCATTGGGAGAGAATCTCATGAAATTCTCATAAAATTCGAGCAGCTCTGTTTACGAAGGTGCCACCTCCCATCAGGCCAGAAATCACAAAAACAAACCCAAATTCTCTTTGTATTTTCTGCTCTTTCACGCTGGCTGATTTTTAATCCGTAACTGTGTACCTTAAAAAGGAAGAGACACAGAGAGAAAGAGAGACCGAATGAAGCTGGATGGTTGCCATCCTGCTAATCATGATGGACATGTCCATTCGGGGAGGAGAGGCCAGACAAACTCATCCCACACGTTGCCTGTTTCTCAGCCACGGTAGTCTCTAGTGTATGCTTGTTTCCGTCATCCCACACACGCACACTCCACTGGTACATGCCCACTCACACTCACACACACACCTACACTTTCACACATGCAGGGATGCAAGCTCGCATACAGCATTCCTCTTCTTTTCTCTCATCATTTACGGTACCCGACCCTCATCCCAGGGCTGAAGTGGCTCACCAGCTGCAGCTCATCTCATTTTAATCCATGATCTTCAAAAACCCTTCATCAGTGTGAGAAATGTCTCCAATCACAGGGCGGTATTCCAATTTTTATGAGGACCTTTCATTGACATAATGTTAGCTATAGCTGGTTAATTACCTTTCATTGACATAATGACAGCTAGAGCACACCTAATCCTAACCTTATAATTGGTTAACAAACAAAAAAAAAAAACTAGTTTTGTTTTTTTAATTGTTTTAAATAAAAGCTACTAACAATCTTTGTAAGGACTGGGTGATTGTAAGGACACTTGGCACCATCCAGTATTTGTAGGGTCTTGGTGATTGTGATCACATTTGAGTCTTTTTTGTCATTGTGAGGACATTTGACCATTTTGAGGGCCTGGTGATTTTTTATATGTAACACTTTTTATCATTATGAGGACAGTTGACATTGTCCTATCATTGTGAGGACCCAGTGATTGTGAGAATTTGACATTACCCAGTCATCACAAGGACATTTGACAACATCTTGTAACATTTAACATTTTGTTATTATTGTGAGTACATTTGACATTATCTTATCATTGTGAGGACATGGTGTGTAATACCCACCAGCATAATAAGAGCCTGCTTACAGTATCTAGAGTCATACTTGGTCACTTATAAATGTTTCGCCCCTTAACCCAGAACATTTTCTTGGTGGTGGAGCAGTACTTAGGGACGTCTTCCTGACACTGCCTGTAGCTAACCTTCTTCAGGGGTTACTTGCTTCCCATGTCTTATCCCATCTTCTTATCCAGAGCCAGAAGCTTGCTCTCTTTGCCTTTTCTGACACTCGGTTGCCTGGTGTAGTTGGGTTCCTGAGAATCCTAAGTCTTTGAGGATGCATGTTGCTGTGGCTGCCACAAAGCCTCTAACTCCCGCCTCCACCGGGTAGATCCAAACACTTCATCCATCTTCCCTGCACTTGGCAAGCAGGTTGGTGTATTTTGCCTGGTTTTTCTCTTATGTTGCCTCCAAACCCTTCTCTCATGGCACAGGGAATTCACACTGTAACTACACACTTCTCACCTGTGGAACACAAATTCATGTCTGGTCACACTGCAGTTCTGGCTATATTGCAAGGAAAATGGAGCTGTCTGCCCTGGTCCACCTCCATCTTTCAACCCAGCCCTGGTGTCAGAGACTGAATGCCGCTGACTTCTTAGTAGTACACAGCAACTTCCCCAGCGATGAATTAGCACCGAGAGTGTGGACTCAAATATATTCTAAATCAACACTTGGGATTTTATTGTATAGCTAAAAGTTCCCCTGCCAGTGAAAAGGTATTATTTGCTGGCTCCCTTTTAAACTATGTCAGTGCAGTCTTACAATTTGACAGAATGTGTTGGAAGGAGGCGTTGGTGGTCTCACAGAGGTCGCACGCTTGCTCTGTGCCAAGTCATTGATGTAGGTTGTAAGGGAGTTTTATGGTTGTAAAGTAATAAACCACAAATCTGCAGCTTTTAATATAAAAATCCCACAAGATTTCCCACAAGTGTAACAAATCCTTATTACATTTGTTGGAAATGTATTACATGTGTTAGAGTATTGCATTAAAAGCTGGAGATTGCTGATGTGCTGATGAATGTTGCTGATGTGTATTATGTTTGTGGTTAATTATGTTTGAGGTGGCAGCATGGGGGCCTAGTTGTGAGCACTTTGGATTACACCTCCAGGGTCAAGGGTTCGATTTCCACTTCAAGTCTCTATGCGTGAAGTTTGCATTTTCTCTGCTTGATGGGTTTCCTCCAGGTCCTCTGGTTTCCTACCACAGGTTGCCCTCAGTAAATTGCCCTCAGTGTGTCAATGAGTGTCTGTTTGTTTGTGTGTGTGTGTGTGTGTGTGTGTGTGTGTGTGTGTGTGTGTGTGATTGGCACCTTGTCCAGGGTGTACCCCACCTCGTGGTCTAAGTCTCCTGGGATAGGCTCCAGACGTCCCACAAGCCTGCTCAGAAAGAGTGATATAGAGAATTAATGAATGTTTGTGAGCTGTTATTACATTGGCAAGTTGTTACATGGTAATTGTGAGGACATTTGATATTATCCTATAATTTTAAGGACATTTGACTTTTTATTACCATTTTGAGGATACTTGATATTGGTTCATCATTGTGAGGACCTGCTGATTGCAAGGACATGTAACACTAGCTTGTAATTGTGAGGAGGTGACATTTTCCTGTTATTGTGAGGATTTGAAATTGTCCCATCATTGTGAGGACCTGTTGATTCCAAAGATCTATGATTTTCTTTTGTATTATTGTGAGGATATTTTGTTCTTTTTGGCTCCCAATTCAATAATAATTTTCTGTTTTTTGTTACAATTTTAAAATCTTGAACGTTATGACAAAAAGTTGTCATAACTCTAATAATTTATTTAAAAGCTCCCTAACTGAATTGAACAGTAGTAATTAAATGTATCCCGTTTCTTTGCCATTAAAACAGCAAGGGGGGCATTTAAATAATACAAACCAACTTCAGTTAGAAGACCTTAGACTTACAGTAAGAATGAACTTAAAATAGAATTAAACAAAAAAGCTCTTTTTTTTCTTATAGAACAGTATGTATATCTTGTTTGTCACCTGCCAAAATGTTTATTCCTAATGCACTAGGTAGAAGCTGGAATAAGTGTACAGTATTAGTGTAGCACAGGATTATGTAGAGAAATAAAGGGAGTTTTTACTATTATAACTGTGTTCTCTTATTCTGCACAATTAAAAGTCCCAGTCAAACAAAGTTGTAGTTTAATTCACAAACAGTACAAACATTAGATTCCTTAACTACTATAATTCTGTTGTAATTGAGATGTTACGAAAGAATGATATATTCCCAGTAAAAACCTGAAAACCTTTTTCTTTCAACTCTTTCTGTCGCGGGGTCACCACAGCGGACTATCCGATCCGTACCCAACTTGCCACATGTTTTACACGGGATGCCCTTCCTGACGCAACCCTCCCATTTTACCTGTACTTGGGCCCGGCACTGCATCCAATGGCTGGGGTTTGGGCATTGGGTGGGAATCGAATGCGGGTTGGAAAACATTAACTTAAATAACTTAAAAACTGCTAACATTCAAATCATGAAAAAAAAACTTTAGTTAGCAGAACAAATATTTTCATTACGCCCAGAGATGCTAATAAGTAAAGTAATTGTTAATCGGTTGATTATCGTTAAGAAAATAATCGCTCCAAAATGTAGCCTATTAACCAATACGGTTTGTTTAGTGTGTAGTTCTAACCTGCTAAAGTTAGCTTAGCTTTCCTCACTAGCCATGCTCCTTACATGCTTATACCATCTTTATTTTCACAGAGAGCTTGGAATGTTGAACCGTGTCATATGTTTGCGAGTATTTGTTGCACAGCTGATGTGTGTGCACAAAGGGGCGGGGCTATTCACGGACAGGTCTGAGCGTCTATGAAAAAGGCCGAGAGGCTAAGCCATCATTGTTTGGGCAATGCTGGATTGTGAAACTACAACTGTTTAAATAAAACTTTAACTCACGGTGAAATGTGCATCCGGTTGTTATTATTAATGAATAATCAATCATTGATTCTAAGCAATAAGGGGGAAAAAAATCCTAATTTTGACATCAGTGTAAAGTGGATGTTTTATAGGTTCTCTAGCTAGCTTGTTTGGACTTTCCACAAGACAGACAATACCAATAAAACCATGGCAACTGAAGATAAGAGCACCCTTTAGTGTAACACAGAAGGACTTCAAGTGAAAAATCACTATCAGTGTGAGTGCAATACAAGATTTAAAGCTTTTGTTTAGAAGGCAGCCTGGGAAGCCGCTTTCATCTCAGACACATCCTCTCTCTGTTGAGCAGTTTCCCAGCTGGTCCATTAGCTGGCCTGCGTTTGTGCTGCAGGATGCTGGAGCACGTCTCGGTCCTCAGCAGCCACCAGCCACATGCAGAGGTGGACAACAACAAAGTCGTTGGCTGACCAGACTTTCAGTATGCATCGTGAACTTGAGAGTGCCTAATTTTGCTTTTTTTGTGTTTGGCTTACATTTGTGTGAGGTCATGATGACATCACTGTTTGCGTCATCTTGTCCTAAGGATGACCTCTTTGTGCTTGTGAGACTTTTTTTCTGCCTACTAATTTTACCAAATCTACAGAAAAAAAAAAAAAAGAATTTCAATTTCCTCCAATTCGCACCAATTCTCACCTGTCATTAGGCCACTCCCACATCAAGGCTACGGCTATCAGTCAGGTAGGGCCGAAGACCATCAAATGTTTCCTCCGCACCACTTGGAGGCCACACAGCTCTGTTTAATCCATGAGTCAGACCCTTGTAACATCAGATAACTAAACCAGGCTGTGAAAAGAGCTATGGTGCCAAATCTTGATCTGAATTTAAATGGTAAAAAAAAAGGGTCTATGAGTGACATAGGGAGACTCAAATTTAAGACTCGGATTGTTCGCTATCGCAGCTCATCAGACGCTTGAGAATATTGATCGGCTCCTATCGGTCTCGGTAGAATGCCTGGCTCCTGTCTGACTGCAAGATCATTTTCTTTCTCTCTCTCTCACACACAAAGTCCACCACTCTGAGCCACCTGTTGCAGAAACATCCATTCTAAATGCTGTGTATCTAAGTTGCTGGTGGGAGTGCGGCCTCCTGGAAGACGTGCCGTTCTCAGTGGGTTGTTTGAGCACGGCTCAGGATCATCATACTGATCAGAGCCTTTGGTGCTATAGACAACACAAATGCTTTATTCCACTTGGAGATACAACCCCGGCTTTAGCTGCATCTGAAAAGCGTAATAAATATATTATTATTATTATTAATTAATTATTATTCTTTTTTTTTCACAATTAACACTCGTAAATGCAAAAGGATCACAGCTGAAAATTAAACAACCGCTAAATTTAAATGCTGTAAGGTCACATTTCTGGGGATGCAAATATTTTCAAGCAAACCCCTCCTATAAACAATGTTTTCATCCAGCTTAATTAGGTTGTACTTATAATTAACTCCATTTGCGACAAATCTTCAATCCTGTAGTGTGGTCATGAGATAGCAGCCACTGCGCACTGCTAGAGGCCCGGAAAATTAAAAAGGGCTCCCTGACCACTTCGTTTAATTAATAAGAGCAGCCGGTAACGAGCTTATTACAGTAATATCGGTAGAAGCCTATGTGGGTTGAGGGTGAGGAGCAGCGCATTAGGATGCTAACAGCTAGGATAAATGGCAGGTGGGTGGGCTGTATGGAGATGGAAAGAAAGCAAGTGCTCAGAAAGGAGGTCTCATTGTCGAGTGCACAATGCACGTGTCGCAGGGTTGAGGGAGCGTCGAACGAGCGTACGGCGAAAGACAGACGCTCCTGTTCATCAATGGCTTATGAATATCAGTGTTCAAGGGAGTTGTTGGGATTTTATTTTTTCTCCTTTATGCACCTATGTGTTCGGGTGTTTAGTAGTTTAACTGTGGAAATTAATAAGTAATAAAACAACGTTTTTGATAAGCGATCAACAATAGTGTGGTGTGAAGTTAATGTTTCTACACTAAAGTTGATTCTTTTCCTATAAATAAGATCCTGATGTGTTTTATTTCTCTCAAACTCCTCCGCTGCAAAGCACTGACACTGGAGACTCCTTACATAAGTATTAAATAAACACCTATTTCTTTTGTCGAAAACTCAATAATATCAACTGTTGAACTATTTCTTTTCTTTTTTTTTTACTCTGTATAAGCAAGTGCATAAGTTTTGGCACTTTGTTCTTTATGAATAATGATTTCTGCACTATTCTAGATTTCAAGGGGTTTTATCATATCACTGGTTCTTTAGATCCCAACCCTTGTCCCGGAGGCAGTGCTTATAGGACAACTTTCACACACACACACACACTAACGGATTGGGTATGACTGCTGTCTGGCTCACGGATTACATAAATTGTTTTTGAAAAAATAACTAAGTAACTGAGTACTTAAATGGCGGACCTAACGCGTTAGATTACTCGTTGCATCAAAAAAGTAATCTGCCCGGAGGCTCCTGCGCCCTGCACATTTTAGGGTTTTCCAAGCTACAATAAGCTAACTAACAGCTTTTTTTTTAATAGATCAGGGTGCAGTAGAGAAGGGAAAAGACTAAAAGGTGCAGGACTGATCACCTGGACCAATCACTTCCCTGGAGAACCTGGTCCTGGAGAACCTGTAGGTGCACTAATACACACCACGTCAACTCATGAAAGTGTGTTAATGAGCTGATCATTTTAATCCGGTGTGAAAAGATTCACACGTGCAGGACCAGGACGTAGGTTGTGCTCTAGACTCTTTCTTTCTGATATCTTCGGTTATCCGGTGATCATTACGGTGGACATGTTTTATTTTTATCAGGAGCATTTTACACCTGTTTGGTTTGACCAGGGCTTATTCTCTTCTGCACGCAAGCCTGGATTGTACCTGGTTGCTTTTTGTGTGCTGTTGGTGGTAAAGTAAGCCTGAAGCGAGTGTGTGTAGCAGTGTTACACATGTCTGCACTAGCCGTTACATTCTGCTCTAGCTGCCGGATTTCCCCTGTTCCCAAATTGTGTTAAGGCAGTACGCAGGAGGAATTTCATTTAGCTCAGAGCTCCGGCCTCGGAGCAACCCGCTGCGCTGCGTGTTGCCGGAACACAAAAGCTTGTCATACTTGATCAATTTCGCTTTTCCGCAAATGGCCTTTTGAGTGGTGATTGGCAACGGGCCATAAACTGGAGTGACATTTTGTTTTTATTGATTGAAATGTGGAGGACATGCAAACCGTGTGCAACTCAGATCACAAGAAAGAGAGAGAGACTATATTATGATTGGTCTTTGTTTTTTAACAGCAGCGCTGACAGTAGTGCAGCTGCAAATCATATTTATATTAATGCTCTCGTCTGTCTCATTATCATTTCTATGGTGACAGCTTGTTCACGGTGGACAGCCCTGAAAACTAATAAAAAGCGTGAAATCGTAAATTTGGTGCAGTTTTCTGTAAGGAGATGTTTGTTACATTATAGTCATTATTGTTAGCTTTTTGAAAAGGACTTGGATCTTGTTGTAAAATTATGTGTTGGAAATATTTATGTAGAATAAGATGCATAAAACGGGTGGCACGGTGGTGTAGTGGTTAGCACCACTGGCTTGATTCCCGTCTCTGTGTGCATGGAGTTTGCATGTTCTCCCCGTGCTTGGTGGGTTTCCTCCGGGTACTCCGGTTTCCTCCCACAGTTCAAAGACATGTAGGTTAGGTTGATTGGCGTTCCCAAATTGCCTGTAGTGTGTATGTTCCCTGCAATGGATTGGCACCCTGTCCAAGGTGTACCCCGCCTCATGCCCTAAGCCTCCTGGAATAGGCTACGGGCCCCCCGCGTCCCTGAATACAGGATAAAGCAGATGAGTGAGTGAGTACAGTAAGATGACGATGAGTGAGTGAGTACAGTAAGTGAGATGCATAAAACGTTTCATTTCAACAGAGACATGCTGTTCAATAGGGAAATAATAAATTTCAGGATGGTAATGTTAACTCTGCTTGACTACACTGACTCACCGTTGTATTTTCCTATAACAGGACAACACCATATATTTTATTTCTCATGTACTACGCTGGCGTTATACTCATCTAATACTTAATATATAAAAAATAAATAAATATGTCTTGTTTTGTTTTCAAATTGCAACTGGGTGAAGGTAGCAGAACATGGCTATGTTTTTTAAAAAAAAGGCCAAAAAAAAAAGCAATAGTCATGGATAAATTTGTTGATATTTATGTAAGCGAGGAGTGTTCTAAAATCCTCCCACGCAGCCAATTTCATCTCATTAGCCAATGCGCGGTTTAATATGTTAGGCTAATGTTATTAGCGCAAAAGGTCACGTAGCCGAAATACAATCCGGGTCGATACCTGCAATTAAGACGTTTCGAGAATTCCTGCTGATTGGATTAAAGGCTTTTTTATTTTTTTATTTAGATGAAAACATGATCTGAGTAGGAAATTAGCAATGAATACAGCTGTGTGCTAGTGGTGTAACTGGTTTGAGGTGAAACTTTTTGTTAGTTTTTTTTGTTTGTAGAAATTTCTCTGTTCTCATTTCTCATGTTCCCACATGTCTGGATGATATAAAATATCACGTTTATGAAATTGGGGTATTTTTTATCACTAATTAAACCTGGGTATAAGTAAACGTGTAGTGGATTAAAAAGAAGTGGATTTAAAATCTGTAGAGGGATAAGCATCGGATTATACACCGTGACGGAACCGTTAAACCGTAAAACCTTGACAGTGAAACAGCAGAAGAAGCAGGTGTTTCAGTAAATCATCATAAGCGGATGAAGCTTTTAAGCCAGAAACACAAAAGCACCCCGTTGACACCAGGCGCTTGTTCTTTCCTGTCTCCCAATTAACCTGATGCTTAAACCCTTTGTGTAAGCCTGATGAGTGCCATAAAGAAATCTGCCTACAAGGAGTGAGCGATGGCCGGGAGCGTCGACAGCCAGCTGAGATTGGATCTCGCTCACAGCTGGATTTAATCTCACCTCCATCATAGCGATGAGGTTTGAGTAAAAGGCCACTGGGTGCATTTACTTACTGCGCCTCTGGTTAAATGATGCCTTTCATTTCGCCGGGCTGGAATGAGTGAGGAGGCGGAAGAAGATCGGGAATAATACCGTCATCAGTCATGCTCTACAACTCCAGAGAGGGAAGACCAGAACACGAGCTGATAGTTTTTGCGGCAATGCCTGGAAACACAAGGGCCCTTGACTACGGTTATTCATCATACTGCTTGCTCGCTTTTTTCATTGTTCTCTATCAGAAACAAAGAGAGTGACACTGTACTTTTCTTTTTTACTGGGGTGGTACCATTAATGGAAGTTTTATAAACAAGTTAATGTTTATGATTTAATGTTTATGAGAAGATCATAATTAGTGTTTAAATTTTCAATACTAATTCTATGTGCACCTTTACATGCTTTACCTTTACATAGCTCAGTAAAACCTAACAGCTGTTTGCTTATAAAACTGCACAAATCTGTGTCTAACACTCCTGATTTTAAGCAATAAGTTTTCACTCCAAATATTGACTGTTTATTTTATTGCTCTTTATTGCTCTTTATAGAAGTTTCTTTTATGCAGAAAT
>JAQMYJ010000023.1:32221612-32232701 GCA_030014305.1 Clarias laeviceps | reverse complement strand
GTACATAATTATGCAGACATGATAAACATATATAACAAAATTGGTACAGCATGTAATATGGTGCCTAAGACTTTTGCGCAGTACTGTATATACTCCTTTAAGTAAAAGGAGATATATACAAAATCGGGATATAACAGAATATTAATGTTGAACTGAGAGCAAAAATGACATGAGGAAAGAGATTATACATGAGACTAGCGGTCAGGATAAAGGTGAGGCTGAAGGTGGGGTAAGATGGAGAGGTAAGATGAGCTGAGGTTCGAGCAGAGGTGACACTAGAAGTCAGGGTAGAGGTGAGACTAGAGATGCCCAATGTGTTCATTCATCCTTAGTGTCCCGTCCAGTTCCCAGTGGTTAGGTTTTATTTATTTGTTTGTGTGTTTGTTTATTTATTTATTTATTTTTTATTTATTTTCCCTGGGAGGGAGGGAGGAAGACAGACAGGAAAGAAATTAAGAATAGAAAATAAATTAAGAATAATAAAAGAAAGAAAGAAAGAAAGAAAGAAAAGAATTAGTGAATGAAGGAATTACTTACTGAATATTATAAAAATTAATAAATGAATAAAAGATAAATGAATAAGGAAGGAAAGAACAGTATATACAATATACAGTACCTTAAAAAGAAAGAAATGCATAGGGGAAAAAAATCTACAAAAAAATTTAACAATGAAACAATGCAAAAGAAAGAATGAACAAATCAATAAAAATTAATCTAAATAAACTAGAGTAAAAAAAATATGTGAATAAATAAATAAAAGCATTAACAATGAATATACATGAAAAACAAAACAAATGAACAAAAGAAAAATGAGTAAACTAATGAACATAAAGTATGAACAGCAGAAGTGAAAGAATGACTCAGAAAGGACAAAGAATTGAAATAAAAGAATGTTGATTAGCTTGTTATGATGACATGACGAAGAAAGAAATAAAGATCAGATGAATTAAAAAAATTTAAATAGCTAAACAGAAATAATAAAAGTAAGCAATAAAGCAATAGTGCTTACTCACAAAGATCAGATGAAAAGGGATGAAAAGAATGAATGAAAGAAAAAGAAAGAACAAAAGAGCAAAGACTATTAGTGACTAAATAATACCACCCAGTTTAGGCCACGCCCACTTCAGTTTGAAGTGTATAAACATATGAATATATGAAGCACTTAACAGATGCAGTCATTACAGTGCAACTCTAATACTAACAGTACCCAGTGACAAGGGAAGGTACAGTACGGTTTAGTACCCTGACTCCTGAGAATGCTGTGTTGCCTGAAGAACACGTCCAACTCTTTCTCCTCCTGCAGCTGTGGATGGACAGAAGAATAGTAACGTGTGTGCATTAAAGAAAGGAGCGATTGTGTTGTTCCAGCCCGGGGAAAGAGTGTGTTAAAGGAGTGTTTTAAAGGAGTGTATTCTTCTGCTGAAATAACGGTGGGGCCGTTGTGGCCGTTCCTCCCTCCCTCGTCACCCGAGCTGTGTTTCTGGGTCAGGGTCACGCCGCCCCCGCCTCTCCTACAGCCTTCCTGAGCCTTTCATAAGCTCTTCTTCAGCACGAGTTGTTCATTTCTCACCAGCTGCGGGAATGTTTACTCTCTGGATTTTTACTGAATTAAGCTTGTGTGTGTGTGTGTGTGTGTGTGTGTGAGAGTGAGTGTGTGTGTGTTAGGGAAGCGACAAAGTAATGAGTCTCTCTTGAATGGTTCGGCGCTGATGCATGCCATAATTAGGCTTTGCACAAGCTGATGCTTAAATGTTCCTTTAATTGAAAAATATCAACAATGCCAAATATTTCACATGAGAAAGATCATTTTCCCTGAGGAGATACATTGAAATTATATGCATTACTTAAAAGATTTAGTATTTAAATACATAGAGAAAGAGCAAATATAGGAAAAGATTTTATTATTTATCAACAGTTATGTTTTCATGTTCCTCGTATTTACATTTATATGGCTTTCTGTTCAGAATATCTGCTGCAAGAAAGGAAAGACAAAGGGAAATGAATAATGACAGAAAGACAAAGGGAAAGAGAAAATGAAAGACAGTCACAGTGAATGAGCGAATGAAGGAAAGGCAAATGAAAGAAAAAAGAAAGAACAAAAATAAAGGAAGGAAAACGAAAGAGAAGGAAGGAAAAAAGAAAGAAAGAAGTAAAAAAGAAAAGAAAGAGAAGTACAGATAAAAAGAAGAAAAATTAAGAAAAAAATAAGGAAGAAAGACAAAAAAAATGAGAAGGAACAATGAAAGAACTTATGAATGAAAGAAGTGAACATGGAAAGAATAAGGAAAAATAGAGAATAAGAATGAAAAATTTTAATGCATTAAAGAAAGCAAATGATCAAACAACAAAACAACTAAAATATATATTAAATAAATGAATACATGAAAAAAATTAAATACAGAACAAAAGAAAGAATTAATGAACAAGAAATAAATGAAAGAAAGAACCAAGTAATCAACAATAAATATGAAAGAAACAGCAACAGAAATGAACAAATATGAAAGATAAAAGTATGAAAGAGAAAGAATAAAAGAAGGCCGTACATCCGTGAATGGTGATGGCTTGGAGCTTGTAATTGTACACACAATTATTCACCAGCACCACTTGCACATCACTGGAACATGGCTGGGAGTTATTTGCCATATCCCCCATATAGTCCATATAGTCCCCCACCATGTTTGGGCCATTAAAGGAGTTCCTGGGAGGCCAGCGTTTTGGACTTGAAGCAGGCAGTCCGATAGTATATTTTAGTCTAAAGTCCCGGTTTGACTTGAACGCTTCTTGTCGAATGCTCTTGCGATTGTCTTTACAAAATGTTTGGCAAACAGGTTGTTATCCGCTCTTTCTCTACCACCCAAACAAATCTCATGACTGGGAGTGTCAGGTAATACACATTGAGAGAGAATTACAGACCACAACCCAATCCTCATGATGGAAGCTAAATCGCATGCCAACATTATAACGACACTAATGCCGTTGTTTGGGATGCAGCCGGAATATTCCGGACTCACGGTTGCTCAGTATTGTTCTGAGATTGAATGGATTTTTCGTGCACATCAGTGTGGCTGTGACAGTTACTGAGTAAAAGATGAAAGAGCAACACATCTCTTAATGACAGCTAGTCTTTTAGCGCTAGTCAGCTGCTTAGCTCTCAATGTGACTCTGTCTCATTCAGTGCAACACAAATTGCACCTCTATTCCTTCTGTATTATACCAAACAGCACATATCATACAGATCAAACTAGACATACTAATATAAGATAGCTAGTTATAATATAAACTCAGGTTAAAGGCAAAAGGCTCTCTTCGATTGATGCTAGCCAGCTAAAATATTGTGTAGTGAAACAAACCTAGAACATATGATCATTTCAAATGCTTTTCTCATCCTTTACCCGATCTGTCGTGTCTGTACAGTGGTACCTTGGCATATGAATACCCAGCCTAATGGATTTTTACATTAAGAACTGAAAGTTTGAAAGAAATTTGCCTTGGCATGGGAAGCATTTTTGGCATACGAGCGACCGCACTTGCACATACGTCCAGAAGCCGTCCAAAACTTGCTTGCATCGCTGGAAAGCCAAGTGAAGCGTGTTAATATATTTTGGTGTGATTTTTTATTTCATTTTGAGCAAGATTTAGTGAGGACAGAGCACAATGAGTCCCAAGAATGTGACTAAGGATGGCAGTGAGAAGAAAGCAGAGCCACTATCAGTTTCGTTGTTAAAGCAGCCGGTGCTAAAAGGAAAATAAATTAAGGTTAAGTGAGGTTTAAGGTGTATTTATTTCATATTTTACTTCATTTACATGTTCTTTTTTAAATGTTTTGATTGCTTTTATATACAAAATATGCTTATAGTGTTGAAAATTGGTAATATTGGTAATATTTTTCAATATCTGCATTTACATTATTTCCCCCCCACATACACACACATACAATATACAACTGGACTTTAGATATTTCATACATTCACTTACACACTGAAAATATTGTACATGATTGTAAATATGGGTATCTGGTGCACTGTACTGTCTTATTTACTGTACAATACACATGAGCTACATCCGTGACTGAACCGGAAGTAGAACTGTGTAAATTCGTAACTAGAATGTTTATAAGTCCAGGACTGCCTGTATTACAGAATAGAAGATCAGATCAGGCTCAGGCCTCAAATCCCTCCCTATCATTAAGTGCTAATGGGGCAATGGTGGCTCAGCGTGTTAAGGCTCTGAGTTACTGACTGGAAGGTCGGCAGTTCGAGGCCCAGCTCTTCTAGGTTGCTGCTGTTGGGTCATTTAGCTCCAGCGTTGCTGTAAAAATAGACGACCTTGTGCTCTGACTCCTGCCTACTAACAAAAGCTGCAATATGCAAAGAATAAAGAATATGAATAAATAATGGGTGAGCTTATACTAAAGAACTTATGCTGTTATTATAAGTAACTGGCTAATGATACAAATTTAGACTGAATGAATTTGAATTAGTTAACATCATTCATCATGCATTAACTTTAAACTGATTTAAAGAACAAGTGAATCATAGCAAATACTGCATACGACTAGGAAACGGAGAGGTTTGTCAGTTTAGTCAGGTTTTTATTGTGTTTATAATTTTATGTGATGTTTTTATAAGCGTGAAGTTCATTCCTCACCAAAAGCATCTTGGTTTTTGTGCATGTTTTAGTGCAGTGGTTTCCTGCAGTGTTTTTATTTATCTCTAAATATCTCTAAATATTATAAATGTGCTGTACTATATGGTCACACAAACATAATTAAATATTTCAGTAAAAAAACAAGTTTACAACTGCATTTAAAACCACAACAATTGCTAAAAATCTCCAACCTCAAGGTTTCCTGATTGATGACACGCCGCAGTTCAGGAGCTTGACTTTATACAGCCATTTATTTCTCCCTGAACTTATTATCTTTTTTACTGCGCCTCCTGCCTGTGAAGCCTAGGCGCCACATAAGGAGCGCTTTTGACGTAGATGGCCTGGAACTACACAATGTCGATGTAGATGGCCTGGAATTACACAATCGCACCTTGTCCTCTAACACGGGCTTGTCATCATCTGTTATCGTCATACTTTTTTTCTAACCCCATCTCCTCCTAAACCACTGATAGGAATTTGATCAAACCTTCACAGAACTAATAATGTCATGCCAAATACTACCAGACACTTCGTCCTTGTTGTGGTAGACTACAGCTGAATGAGTGTTCGGGAGAAGTTGTTTTGCTATGGTGCTTCTCTGATTATCTACCTTGCGGAACTTATTCTCCTCAGTAACAAGCTTTGCAAGGTGTGAATGCTGTACTCTACATTTCATGTCCAACTAATGAATGTAGTGTTGTGGCTTGTATAGTCGATGTTTAATACTGAAGATGTGCACATCTATTTCATTGTAGCACAAGTCGTCATCTGTCACCGTCACGCTTTCCCTCTATCTGCAAATCCTTCTTGGAAATTTGGCCAAATGTTCAGAGAACCTTTAAAGAAGCTTAGATGTGCACATTAAAATCTCCTCGTGCTATCCTAAATCGAAATCGAGCTGTGAAGTGCTTAGAGATCCGCCACTAAAGTGTGCACGCCTTTATTATTTATGCCTCACACGTATTTCCCCCCTCACACACTTCAGCAGTGCATCTTGGGTCGTGGTTGATTTCGCAAATAAGGCATTTGTGCTCATTGATGTCTAATGGAGTTTGTGAGAGCACGGCTCATTTAAAGAATTACAGCACACTTGAAAACTGAGAATAACTTCAATGTCGTAAAGTGACAACTAAATGCACCCTCACGCTTTTATCTGCTTAAATGTTCTTTTTTTTTCCATCACCTCTATATACGCGCTTTCAGGCACATTTATAAAAAGAGCTCTCCACCCGCGTGGGATAGTGCTTTCTAAATGAGACCTTAAGTGGTCTGATATCAAACAAATCTCCCTATTTGAGTGAGATGTAATGTCTAATTACACACAAGCCACTGATGTAAAGAGTCATGTCTGATTAACTATAGGCTTCGTTACCCGGGCAGATCTACGCTGCATGGGCAGAAAAAAAAAAGAGGGTGAAATTGGTCATATTGGGCTGCATCAAGCAATTACTGGAACTGGGTTACGAACCCTTCAAACCTTATCAAAACCTGGAGAGATAGTGCTGAACCGAAGTTTGTGGAAGAAATGAGGTCAGAAGAAAAATCATGCAGTATCAGTAAAACCCAGAGCTATGTGTAATAGTGAAAGTAAGAGCATTTCCATAAACACACACACACACACACACACACACAATATGATGAGGAATTATAGGATTGGGACTAAACAGTTGTGTGTCCATGAGAAAAAAACACTTGTTGCTCAGGTCTAGGCTCAGCAACATTATGTGGCAACAAAATGAAGTCAGCTGACGACCTGAATGTACTGAATGAACAGGTTATCACATCTATTGACTTTTCCCTCCGCGATGGCACTGGAATTTTACAGGACTCAAATTGTGAAAGAGTGGCTCTGAGAGCATGAGGAATCATATTTTTCCCCCCTAAGACAGGACAATTTTTTTTTCCCCCTAAGACAAGGATTTCTGCTCTGATGTCCTCACTCCTTGTGAAGCTGTGAGGATGGAGTTTTATCTATCTATCTATCTATCTATCTATCTATCTATCTATCTATCTATCTATCTATCTATCTATCTATCTATCTATCTATCAATCATCAAGTAGAGAAACCTAACTGAGACAAGAGCACATTTTCTGAGCACTGAGGCACATTTTCTGAAGAAGTCTTCATGTTAACAAGCTAAACATAAATAAATATTAAAAATATTAAAACTAAAAACATTTTAAATATTTGAACTCATCCTAGAACTCACTCATTGTCATTACCTCTTAATCCTGTATTCAGGGTCGCAGGGGCCTGGAGCCTATCCCAGGAGACTTAGGGCACGAAGCGGGGTACACCCTGGGCAGGGCACCAATCCATCACAGGGCACACAGGCATACACCACTAACACACTCATTCACATAGGATATAATACATTGCATAAAATCTAGAATGAATTATAATTATGTAACATAACAAAGTGTTAGAAGTAAACATATAACCTACAGCTGAAAGGTAAAATAAAACTGTTTATAAAGAAAAATAAGTAAGTAAATAAATAAATAAATAAATATTGCAACTGATCAAAGTCATAAAAAGATTAAATCTTAAATAAACAAGTTATAAATCATTTAATATTTCTAAATGGCAACAGAAACATTTTATACCTTACTGTAAATAAATAAGCAATAACAAACAGGTAAAATAAACATGAGATCATTCAGCATACTAATAAATTGCTGGTGACTCAGCTGTACGCACATGACATCTAGAGGAAGTTCATTCCACCACCTAGGTGCAAAACAGAAAACAGTCTAGACGCAGGTTTTCCTCGATCCTTGAGAGATGGTTGAACCGGTCGAACAGTGTTGGAGAATCGGAGGGAACGTGGTGCAGTGCGGGGTGTGATTAGGGCCTTAAGATAAGTGAGTGCTAGGGAGGATGAATGGTGCACAGAGACAGACCTGCCAGGAGTGAGTTGCAGAAGCACCTGTGAGGCCTGTGTGGAGAGAAATGGACTAATTATTCTGAAGTTATGAAGAAGAAATCAACATGAGTGTATAAGGTTATTAATGTGAGGGGGAGAGGGCAGTTGATTGTCCAGGGTTACCCCAAGCCTAAAGGCATGATCTGAGAGCTGTCCAGGGAATTCATCAGACTCTGATTGGGGGATGAATCACCTGGGATGAACAGCAGTTTGGTTTTGCTGAGATTAAGTTCCTATTGATAAGCTGCCATATACTGTAAGATGAGATGTCTGCCAGATGGTGAGATCCGAGTAGAGCAGTATTTCATACTAAAAACTGGAACATGCACAATTATCTGATTCCTTAATCACTTTCTATGTTTATGTCTTTGGTAAAGAGTAGAAGCACAATGGTATTTTCCCAGAATTCCATCTGGTAAAACAAGCCTGGACAAATGTGTATGCCTTCCAGGTGTGATGTGTTTCAGAAGAGAAAGCAGTGACTAGATTGTCATTTGTCCTTTACATGCCATTATGGAGATTTCAATCAGGAACATATATCATTGTTTAATAAGGCAGAGCAAATGTAGAGTTTGTTGTAATGATATGTAGGTAATATTCTTAATCTCATTCTTAAATGAATATGGGAATTTTATAACACATTATTATTATTATTATTATTATTATAATCTCACAATCCAGCTGGATGGGGTTCTTGAGTCAACTGTTAAGGGTTAGGAGCACCTCCTGTACATAGACACTTGAAAAATGCTACAACAAAATCTACATATTTTAACTGTAAAGTCGATTAATTTATACCATTTATTATACACAGAATTAGATTAGCACGAGCAAGTTAGCTATTTAAGCTTTGTAATTACTTTCAGAACCCCTTAATGTGACTTTAACCAGCTAGCTATATTGAAAAGCTTATTTAATGGCTAGTTTGTTTGTTTTTGCTAACCAGGTCTACATTGCAATATTGGTTAGCGTGTTCAATAACAACCCAAGTGAGCTAGCTTTAGTTTATATTGTTTATATAGTTTATGTCAGTCTAGCAAGGAAAAATCTTGGTCTCAGTGGAGTAGAGCACAGTAGAGTGACAGATTCAGGATTGGTGCAGTGAAATTTAATTGCAAATGTTATATTATGGTAGCAGCAATGACAGTCCTAGCATCTCTAACAAGTTCAAACCTGCAAATGGCTGGATACAGGTTAACACAGACGGACAATTATTTTCAAAATCAAAAAATAGAAAAGAAAATGACATATTCCAGTGTGAATAAGACTTCAGATTGAAAATAAATAGTCTCTTGATTCAGAATGTGATCGTAGGGTAAAGCATAGCAGTCAAAGTTTTTTAAACACTCTGTATGCAGGGAAATATATTGATGAATGAATGCTAACCTTCTTTGTCTGCTTGTGTGGCTACAACATCTACTTGACAGATTTGTCCTGATAATTTTTACAATCAGGATTTTTAAAAATAATTTTTATGATTCTTTATTTTATAAGAAAATATCGCACTATGCATTAAAAGGGGCGGCTTAGTGGTTAGCACTGTCGCTCTATACCTGCCGGGTCTGGGTTTGATTCCCGTCCAGTCCCAATTCCTGTCTCTGTGGAGGTTGTTCTCCCTGTGCTTGGTGGGTTTCAGACATGCAGATTAGGCCTATTGGCGTTCCCAAATTGCCCGTAGTTTGTGAATTTGTATGTGTGTGCCCTGCAATGGATTGGCACCCTGTCCAGGGTGTATCCCACCTCATGCCCTAAGTCTCCTGTGATAGACTCCAACCCCCCTTCCCGTGACCCTGTATACAGGATTAAGCGGTATAGATGATAAGTGAGTGTGCATTAAAGGGCACCTATTGTGCTTTTTGTTCTTTTTATATTTTTATATTGACTTCAGTTAGATTATTTCCCCCTGATTCGACCTCATATAAAAAAAGGAGGTTTTCTCGAGGGGCGTGGCTCAACAGTAGACACTGAAACAGCATATTGAGAGTAGGAGTGAAATTGAGAGAGTTTCAGGGATAGAATTGCAATCTGAGAGGTATTTTGGCCGTAGCATTAACAGACACACTTTAAGGCACCTCTAAGACCTTTGTTAACTTGTTAAAGAAATAGTAACATATGGGACCTTTAAATATCTGCAATGTATGCACAAATTGAATCTATAAAACCAATTTTCCCATGACTCTCAGCTCAGAGTGAGCGGACAGTCAATGCCGTCAGGAGATTTGTGTTCTGCTGTGCACTCGTGCCTGTTTCATGTTCGAATTGATGATCTTAACGAGTTCCTTAAGTGCTGTTCCGCTAGCCTCAGCCCACACCTACAGTATCACATCAGCTCAGATGTTGTTCCACAGCTTGGCTTTATCTTGAGCAGCGATTCATCTCTGTGTCTCCACGTTCGTTGTTTCTTCAAGTGGAAAAGCTTCTTCTGGAGAGGCAAAATGGCTCTCTAAAGGGCTTTCCCTCAGACGAGTGGAGAGGATGGAAGGGCACTCAACAGGGACTTTGGTGTAACAGATGGAGGTGAGAGTGTAATTCGGCAGTAGAAAGAGGAGGAGAGGGAGAGACGAAGTGGTGGAATGATTGGAGTAACAACTGCTGTGTGTATATTTTATGTGATGCTTCAACAATTTGCACCAAAAGGAGACCAAGTTCTCCTCCCGAGCCCCTCCTTCTTGTGTATTATTTAGCAGTGAAATATTGATATTCAGCACAGATGCATGTTCTCCACCCTGTCTGAAACATTTTGTAGAAACACAGACTTGAATCAGTATGGCATTGCAGTCAATACACAAATGCAGGCTAGTGATCACACAATCAATAAACTGTAGTAAACAATCGTTTTATTTTGTTGGCTGAATAAAGTTAGGCGTAATGAGGTCTGTTATGTACATCAGGCACTAAGCAGAAGCCTCTGCCTTCTTAGGGCTTTGATCATTTTTTTGCAGTTGGCAATAGTGGATCTCAGTCAGCCAGTGGCGGAACCAAGAGTTTATTTTAATTCTTGAGCAGATATCCAAAATATAATCACACAGAGATTTTTAATTGCTGTCATTTTTATCAAACGTAATATGGGTTTTCGCCCAGATATGGTAATCATTTTTCCAAGTGTATACATTACAAATATTTTAAACATACAGATAAAGAAAAGGCACATGCATCTAAACATAAAAATGTGCAAAAGTACAAATACACTTGTTATCTCCAAATATGTGTTTTTTTTTTTTTTTTTTTTTTGAGGTACAGATACTAACACTTATAAGTCACAAAATGTAGTTCTTTGCCCAATTAAGGGGCTAAACCACCATGAACCTAATATCTCATTGTTTATACAGACTAGTAGACTAAAGTAAATGCCCTGTGGCAAGAATTTCTTTAAATTACTGTATTCATTTACTAGCGTTAGTACCCCTCGTTGATATGGAGGACTAAACATGACATAACTATAAATAAATAAATGTGTGAATAAATAAGTAAATATAGAAATAAATAAATACATAAATACAATAAGCCCTGGAAAA
>JAQMYJ010000023.1:32204694-32221512 GCA_030014305.1 Clarias laeviceps | reverse complement strand
GTACACACACACATACAGACACAAAATAAAATATGTTTTACACACACACACACGTGGTCACAGTGTTATAGTAAACATGTTGATTATATCAATATAAGAGATGAGCACTAAGACCCAGCAGGGGAGACGATTGCCCACAATTCCGCAGCGCAAGAGAGAGAAAAAACGTTGGCTCAGTTGTGATCACGTGACGCTCGGCCTCAAAACAAACAGCGCATGCGTGATACATGATACTCAAACCAAGACTTGTTCGTTTTCCAAGTCAAAATTTATTTTAAATCTTTGCTCGTCCTATCACTGTACAGTATGAGTTATATGGGGTAATATTTTCATTCCCGATCAGTATACAGTATATGGAGATGTATATGCAGTTTGACGTTGCACAGAGTGACGTTATAGCCTGTAGACTGTAGACTCTTTTGTATTATATATTAAATGTATAAAAATATTTTATATTAAGATTTTTATATTGATTATAATGTTTCTCATGATCTTCCACAATCTTTGTGATTAAAAAGATTTGTGATTTAGGTTATGTGATTCAAAAACTTGCTGCACCTACTTTCTGTTCAACTTACTACAAAATTTCAAAGTATATATATGTAGAGTTATATGAGGTAATATTTTCATTCCCGAACAGTACTGAAGTGATGTAAGTTAATTTTAACACGCTGGTGTCACTTTAAGACAAAACGTCATCTTTATCCGATGTTCTTTTTCGATTTCTCATCTGTGATTCACTATCTGATTACCGAACAGGGAGTGTATTTGGCTGATGACGAAAGAAGTACAACTTAAGTTAACAGAGAGTTCTGCTGTACAGAAAGACAAGCAGACATGTACAGTATGTGTGCTTCAACATGAAATACTGTAATAATATCACTGATTACATTAAAGCTGATCAGCTTATTTTTTAGCTTTATCCTTTTTTTAGCTTTAACTATTTCTACAAACGATGTAACCGTGAACGACTGGCACTAACACAAGTTGATATTAAATTGCATCTGTAACTGAGCACAAACAGCTGCAGACTGAATTATCCATTGTGACAAAACTGTTGCTGTGGATTTTTAGTTTTATGAAAAATCACAAAAACTCAGTACATAACCCAAATAATACTTTTCCCATTTGTACTTTTTATCCCTCTTGTGACTCAAAGAAATGCACAGAATAATCTCATTACATCACTTTATAATACTATATTGTCTTTTTTTTTTTTTTTCATTTTGCTGTCAAAATGTTCATTTGTGGATCACACTTCCATTGTACATTCCTACTGTACACTGTTAAGTAGCTCAACAGCAGTTAGTGCATTTCAGATGGATGGCAGACAGCAGAGATGTTCACCATCTTGGTGGTATTTAAAAAAAAATTATAATAATTAATTAATAAAAATAAATGATTTTATATATATATATAAATATATACTATTTTTTTTATTATTTATGGCACAGTGCACTGTCAACCAATTTTCCCATTTTAATAATTTATTAAGCATAGAAAATAACATTAATTCCTGACAATTGAATAAAACATGCAGTAAACCTTCAGCAATTTATCTGCTGTCATCTTCATGAGTGAGTGTTTAAATAAAGAAGCATTGTAATGATGACTTTGTCGACCTTTTATGAATATCATAGATGTCATTGTAACCAACACCATGTCTTTTTCCCAGCTGCTCACTTCATTGCTTTTTTTTATAAAGATGTAAATCATTTTTTGTTGTGATCAAAGGGTTCTTTCTATTCTATACTATTCTATTCTATTCTATTCTAAGAATCTTCAGAAAACCTTTCTTCTTTATGTATTACATGATATGCAAATCATAATGATGATTCAGTCATTATGCACATTAGTCTATGACCTCATCTAGAAACTTCAAGGTACTTTTTGAGCATGCATTATCTACATCTCTCCTGAAAATATACTGCAGTGTTGGCTGTTGGTCCACATTTGTAACCGTACTGTCCAGCACTAAAAAGATTTTAATGCAGCCTACAATGCGTGTGTGTGTGTGTGTGTGTGTGTGTGGGCGGATGTGCCTGTGCACAATATACATTTATTTCACCTAATATCTACCTTCAAATGATAGCCACCACAAATCACCACCAATGCATGGATATGATTTTGACAGATGTTATAAAACTCTTGGTCAGTTTATCAGTCATAAGGCAATGATAAATAAGGCATAACACATGACTGATTACAATAAGAGAACGAATTAATATCCAAGCATGTAAAAGTTAGCAAGAATCCAAAGTGACATTGTGTCAAAGTCCTTTTAGTAAAGTCTACTGCTCAGGCTACTGCATACACACATTTAGGCATAATTAAACAAACCCAGCAGGAAGCCTAACACTGGATGTACACTGTAATTTAGTTCTAATGATGTTGTATTGTTTTGGTTGTTTTGTTGAGATAACTTTGAATGAACAACCCATTTTATTATTATAATTTTTTTTCTTTAGATTTTGTTCCTATTGTTGTTATGTACTGTATGCGCATTTACTAGCTTCGACAGCATGCCCAATAGTGGTCCAGTGGTAAGCATACTGCTCTTGATCAGTCTGGTATTAATATTGTTTTGAAGTCACATTATGTTAGGGCGCATTATTCATTCTAACTTTCAAGAACAACCTAATAACATTGCCGAATTGAATCCAGCACAATGTGTCGTCATCCAAATAAAAGTCCCATTGTTGGGCCCTTGAGCAAGGCCCTTAACCCTATCTGCTCCAGGGCCGCTGCATCATGGCTGACCCTGTGCTCTGACCCCAATTACCCTGCGATATGCAAAGAAAGAAATTCACTGTGCTGTAATGTATATGTGACAAATAAAGCTTACCTTAATCTGTCAGTTTCTCATGGTGCCTTAAACAGTAAGACTGTTTGTGTTACATGCAGCTGCTCCATTTGTATTTAAAGCTATGTTTTGTCTCTACTTACACAGGTGGCTGCCAACTTACAAACATTCGAGTTACGAATTTCCGCAGATACAAACTGACTGCGGTTCTTCTACCGGTTCAATCAGTGTAAAGTAGCTCACGTGTATTGTACAAAAAATACACACTGCAGTGCACCAGATACCAATATTTACAATTATATACAATATTTTCGGTGTGTAAGTGAATGTATAAAATGTCTAAAGTCTGGTATACTGTAAGTGTTTGTGTGTGGGGTGTGTGGGAGAAATGAGTCGGCCTCACCGGTTTCAATGAATCAGTCCGGAAGCGTGATGATAGAAAATGGCTGTCCTGTAAAGCTGTCCTGATGGTGAATTATCCTAATTTCGAAAAATCCTCAACAAAACACAGTTTACAGTCCAATACAGTGGAAAACAGCTCTAAGACAAAATGGCATCAGGGATTCCTCTCACAATTTAAAGGCGCAGAGACAACATTTCACTTTGAGATTCATTTCCTTGGTTTGGCCACATGGCAGTGCTGGGAAAGTGGATTGGTTGGCTTTACATTGTATATTCGTGTCAAAGGCGTATACGACTCACTTTGTCAGACTTAAGAACAAATCGGACTTACAAACATGCAATTACAATCCCAGAATGGAACTCGTTTGTAGATCGGGGACTACTTGTACTGAATTTGGTTATTTTTCAGTTAAGCATAAGCATCCATTTCAGACCCAATCATAGACTGATGTCTAAATCTGGGACAGTTTACCCAGTTTTCCTCCCAGTTCGACCAATTCCCACCCATTAGGTCTCTTTAAACGCATGGCAGCTACCAACTGTGGAGGTGAAAAGCTATAATATGCTTATTCTATGATATGTATGTAAGCCACTGTTTCATTACATGTTGTGTTTCAATGATGAGCTGTCTGCCCTCTTCTGCATAAATGATCTCATAGATGCTCTGATTGGCTAGTGTTAGTATGATTGACAGAGGAGATAAACAATGACGGATTTAGCATCATCTTCACTTGAATCTCAGAACGCATGCACACTTCTACATATTTAGAACCGAAGGAAGGTGCCACAATCACTTTCCCCGACTAAATACTTAAGAGCGTTAAGCTCTTCCTATTCCAGGTGGCACGGTACCAGAAATGCTCTGTAATCTGCCAGGTAATGCACACGTCCACTTGTTGCCTTGATCCTGGATTTGATTACCATAATGATTCATAATTAGCAGCCTAGTTCCATCAGGGAGCTTCAGACAAGGATCCCTGTGGTTAATTAAAAGGTTTATTCAGCGGCTTTAGCGCTGCCTGTGCTGTCTGACCAAGAACAATTACGCTCACAGCTAATTAGCTACAAATGAGTTAGGGTTGTAATGACGGGGTTACAGATTGAGGTTAATGACCGCGATGTCAGTGTGCAGCCTCAGCGACAGTCAGCGTACCAGTCAGATTTTTACTTTCATGCATGTCAAGAATGTTTTTTTTTATTGAGACATTCTTGTTATTTTTTCACATCTTACACACATTGTACTGATGTGAAGCTCCCATTATTGTTCTCAGTCGATTGAAACCTTTATCAAATGATTCCCCATAATAAGAACCAAAACTCTCATTGTGCACGCGTAAGTGTACCGCATGAGTGTCTCACTAACACACTAACTTTCATTGCGTACTGTATGTCTGTGTGTGTGTTTTTTTGATTGACTGAGTGACTGAGTGAGTGAGTGACTGAGTAGGGATGCTCTCTGTCACCATAGCAACATGTTTCCATAGTATATTGGGAGAGATTAAAGGTAGTAGGGATTAGGGAGCATGTGTCCATGCTGACCATTGTGTGTGGGTCACAGGCTCTTGCAAAATTAATATGGATTTTCCCTTTGATACTGTCATGTGATGGGAAAGATTTTCTTTTGTGTTTGTGTGTGTGTGTGTGTGTGTGTGTGTGTGTCTTTTTTAAAGGAACACTGTACCATTTTTTAACAACAGATGGCGGATTGTCGACACTAGCTATCTCTTAAGTGTAAATGCATCTGTAGATGGTCACCTATGATATTCATACATCAAGTGCCTGCTGTTCCTAGAAAAGGTTCTGAATGCACACCAATATAAAATGCACAATGCATACTCTTTTTTACACTGCCGCTTAAAGGTTTGGGATCACTTTTTAACTCCAGGTTCAAACAGCGTAAATGAGCAGGAGAACAGCAAGGCTTGGAACTCTTACAGCTGCAACAGTTGGCAAGACTTTGCAATGCAGTGTTTGCATGGAAGAGAGCCAGGAAGTGAATCAGACGTGAAAAGCGGGGATTAGAGATTACTGTTGTTTTTTGGAACTGAATGGATTTGAAAGTGTATACTGTACATGTCATGGCTCATATTCTTACATTGGTACAAATTGCAAAGATCAAGAAGGAACCTTTATGCAAAAAAAAAAAAAAAATCAACGTCTCTTTTATTTTTCTTTGTGCATTATCTAGGAAACCCAGCCTTGAACAGCTTTAGAGCTGGGACACATTCGTCTCAAAATTTTGAGCCCGTTTTTTGACCATCAATTGTATCATAGCTGGGCTAGACCCAACACATTATTAATAACTGAAAGAAAAAATATTATGAGCATATTCAGGGCTCACTTTAATGCTTGGTGAAGTTGCATGGTAAAACCACGTTCAGGAGAAATCAGAGCTATGTATAATAGTAAAAGTGAAATCATTTTTAATCACTCAAAGTATTGGAACTTAACAGCTGTGTCTAAGAAGACCACTTGTTAGTGAAAGTCGTCAGAAAGAAGGCTTCCGTTTACTAGGGAGCATGAAGATTATAATTTGGAGCAATGGAAAAAGCACATGTGGTCTGATTGAGCATATTCGAGAGCGAAGGGCGTATCAGGGTAAGAATGGAACCGCATGAAGCGATGCACCCATCATGCATAGTGGCCACTGTACAAGCCTCTGGAGGCAGTGTTATGATCTGGGGTTGCTTCAGTTGCTCAGGTCGAGACTCAGCAACGTTATGGGGCAAAAAAACAAAGTCAGCTGACGACCTGAATGTACTGAATGACCAGGTTATCACATCTATGGAGTTTTTCTTTCTCGATGGCACAGGACTCAGATTGGTTCTGGGAGCACGAGGAATCATTTTAACACATGAACTGGCCACCTTACTGTATTGTGTACCATAATTTAAGCAGCATTATAGTGTGCAGCAGTGGACTTGCTTACACGCTTAGTTTTTTTAGCTTCATAAATTTTTTCTTTCCCTCCTGTAAAGCATGTTGAGCTACTCCTTTGTACAAAATGTGCTGTATTGGGAAAGATTATTGTTATTGTTGTTGTTATGGTTGTTGGTGCTCCTATTATTGTTGTCATTATAGCTGCTGCTGCAAGTCTTTTTATCCTCTAGCGATCTATGGAACAAAAAAAGCAGAGGCGCTACTCTTGCATCGACGTTCAGACAGGAACGAGAGGATGTTGACAATAAAGCGAACTCTAAATGCGTCCTCGCACTGTGTGTTACTGTGCGCATGCACACATCACTCTGCATCACATTATTATCTCCGGCGGAGGTGTGTTAATCCAGGTCCCAGAACAGTGAAGGATCATGGGGAACAGAGCGAAGGCAGCAATCACCGGCTCCGCTGGAGGTCTGAGGATCGGAAGGATTGTTATTCCTCTGTGTTTAAGTGCCAGAAAACAACAAGGCCTGTTTGTGCCAGGAGCAAGGAGGACATCATTTCCTCCCAGAGTCATTAAGCTTTACTATGTACACATATCCTAGCGCGCACACACACACACACACTCACAAGAGGAGTTCTGCATTTTGCTCTAATTTATGCCTTGTCATATTATCATAATAGCTCTTTCACACTTGCACAACCAAGCTATGTATTTATTATTTTCATTTTCACATCTTTTCCCTTCTTTGTGTCTTTTCATTTCTTGCAGAGTCCAGGTAGAGTTTTACGTCAACGAGAACACGTTTAAGGAACGCCTAAAGCTCTTCTTCATCAAAAACCAGAGATCCAGTGAGTCCTGCGTTTCGTCAGACATTGTGCTCAACTCTGTCCGTGCCGTAACCTGAACCGCTCCTGCTGTTGCTTTTTTTTCCATCTTTTTGTTGTTTGCACTTTTGTTTCGTGGAGCGCAGAGCTGTATCAGTGGCTAACCTCTTGACTGTGTCAGTCACTCTTGTGGCTTTTTGATGTGCTGCTCTCTGTTGTAAGTACACGTCTGTTGTTGTTGTTGTTAGTCTGGTTTCTGTTTTGTTTTTTTGTTTTTTAATCCACCTTGCGCAGATCTGATGCTCGTCTCCGTCTCTCGGCTGCAGGTCTGAGGGTGCGGCTCTTCAACTTCTTTTTGAAGGTGGTGAGCTGCCTGCTTTACATCGTCCGAGTGCTGCTGGATGACCCGCGCGAACAGAAGGACTGGTGAGACCGGAGTGTATCGAATGACCGAGCTGACTCTGCTAGTTCATCCATAAATGGGTGAAATGAGCAGAGCCTGACTGTTGGTTAGCTTAGCTTGAGCTTAGCAAAAATGCTAAATTGACTAAGGTTAATTTATGCACTAAAGTTACTAAAGTTATCTGTAACCTACACATCGTCCTGTGTAGCTGTCACTGAAATTTTACCACGCACATATTTATACTGTGGAACCTCGGATTACGAGCATAATTGCTTCCGGAAGCGGATTCGTATTTCAAAACACTCGTAAAACAAATCTAATTTTCCCATAAGAAATAATGGAAACTCAAATTATTTGTTCCACAGCCCAAAAAAATTAATACATAAAAATAATTATCACAAAATATAAAGTAAAAATAAAACAAATTAACCTGCACTTTACCTTTAAAAAGAGTAAAAATAAATCCCAACAGATAAGTGTTTCCGTTTATGTGCGCAGGCACTGTGTGTGTGTGTGTGTGTGTGTGTGCGTATGTGTGTGTTGTGAAGCTAAAGTAAGGAGCCCCTCCCCCTTCTCGTCTTACACAATTACCCTTCCTCCACTCTTTTCATACACACGCGCGCACACAACGGAAACACTGGAATATCGGGGAAATAAACAAGAAATCTCTCTAATGACACTCGATTGAGCGACACACAAACGGAATCACTGCTGTAAAGTAAAAATAAAAAAATTAACCTGCACTTTACCTTTGAAAAGAATCGCGACAGAGCAGTGTTTCTGTGTAGAGCAGAGAGAAAGTGTGTGTGTGTGTGTGTGTGTGTGTGTGTGTGTGTGATGGCGAAAGTAGGAGAGGTCTATGTGTGTGTGTGTGTGTGTGTGTGTGGGGCACGGTGTCCAATGACGCACGAGCACAAAGACACAAAGAGCAGCTGATACAGAGAAAGAAAATGGATTTTTAACCTCTTTAATGAGACTTGCTTTTGCTTTACACGCACGCTGTACACACACGCATACAGACACAAAATAAAATGTTTTACACACACGCGTGGTCACAGTGTTATAGTAAACAGTAGACGCATGCACGGATGTTGATTATACCAGTAAGAGACGAGAAGCAGGGGAGACGATTACCCACAATTCCGCAGCACAAAAGAGAGAAAAACCGTTGGCTCAGTTGTGATCATGTGACGCTCGGTGTCAAAACAAAAAGCGCATGCATGATACATGATAATCGGTACTCATAAACCAAGACTTGTTCGTTTTCCAAGTCAAAATTTATAAAAATCTTTGCTCATCTTGCGGAACACTCACAAATCGCGTTACTCGCAATCCGAGTGTTCCGTGAAATGTTCATGTTCTGTGAAAATTCTATAAGTAATAAATAAAAAGCAAAATAGATTTGTCTCCCCCCACATTTTTTTTTTGCTGATCGTGATTCAAAAACTGTAATACAACCAAAACTACAACCCTAACATCTAGTCATACTGTATATTATTAAATTGCACTACTTTCAGAGCTGCTGTTCTAGAAAATTTATAAATCTCTTCTGACCAATCAGAATCCAGTATTTATCAGCGTCAGTTATTCAGAGTGCTGGAATCACCACAATATTTGACAACCCCATTGTTGCAGTTTGACTGTGTGAAAGACTGCAGTAATGTGTAACTTTGCATTCTAACATTATGAGTTTGTCTTTACTCAGTTACGTGTCTTTGACCCTTTAGCTTTCTAAACATTATGAAACATTGTTACGATACAAGTTCACAAAGCCCATAAAGCACATCTGTGTAATCAATGTTTTTTACTGTGTCAGGTTTCTACAAGTCGAGGTAATTGGAAAAGTCCTGACAAAGTGGTGACAAAGTGAAAATGAAGCCAGGTGCAGGTGACGAAAGGTCCAAGTGAAAATGGGAAGACAGGAAGCTTGTGGGAGTGAGGAGGAGGAGGGAGACAGAGAGAGAGCGAGACAGAGAGAGAGAGAGAGAGAGAGAGAGAGAGAGAGTACAGAATGCAGCAGTTGTCTTGTGTGAGCAAGATCAAAACCAATCAGCAGCAAGAAGAGTACAAGCAAACAGAAAAATAGAGAAGAAAGGGTTTAACTGAGGATGCATCCATGGAGAGAGATCAGAGAATGATTTATAGGTATTGAGGTATTTATCAGTATTGAGGCCTTTCTCAATTTCTCTGTGTTTGTGTGTGTCCGTTTCTCTGCAGCCCTGGCTGTCTCAGACAGAATGCCTCTACACAGAATAAAAGCCACTTTGACTGGTAAGTGTGTGAGAAATTTTTTTTTTAATGGACACTCGAACAGATCAGCAATCTTCATTTAATGATTGGGGGGGAAGCAAGTTGCCATCGACCCGTCCTTCGTCTCATGAAAAGACCGGTAGACTGTGCGCCGCTGGGCAGCAATAATAATACGTTCTCATTACATCAGTGTGAGGCCAAAGTCATGCTCCCCGACCCCTGAGCGGCGTGTGTGATCCGAACGGAACAGCAGGAAAACTCAGCTTGCTCTACTGTATCGATTTTATTGACGTCAGGAAACAGTGACGGAGGAAAAGAGCGGAGCAGGGACTCCGGAGACGATAATGGAAGGATATATTTAGGCAGGATGTTCTCCCTGGTATTCGGCACTTTAATAAGAGAAAGCAGCTGTGTTCTTATGTGACACTTTGAGCCGTCTCTCACTCTGCGCTTTAGAGAGTTGTGCTGCAACGACCTGAAATTAACACCAGGCTAATTTGCGTCTGCTCCAAATGAGACAGCTGTTCATTTCGAATAATGAGTGCAAGTGGCATTTAGGGTCGCTCAGTGTGATTGGGAAATCATTTACTGTACCTATTAAAAATCATATTGTATTGTCCCGTTCTTAAATAAGCCTTGCAAACACAAAGGTTTTATTTATTTATTTATACTTTTTTTTTTTTGTGGACCGAATGTAAATGTCTGTTGTCCTGTGATTGATCCCTCACATGATCCCAGCCTAAAAATATTCATAATGTAGATTTAGTTAATAACACTCAGTTTAATTTATATATTATTTTGTCAAGTGGTCTATAAATATGGCTTAAAGGTCCCAGGTTAAAGCACAGGTCTCAGGGCTCATCCACAGTGCGTGTATATTAACTCTCCAGCTGAAATATCCCTTTTTCAAACCTCAAATTCCCTTTGTTTCACTCCATTTCCAAGCATGCTGTTTCAGTGTCTATGTAAATGAGCTACTGCTAAGCCACACCCCTCTACAGAACAGTAGAGCAGAGCTGGAGGTTGGGTTATTCTTATATAAGGTCACATTAGGACAAAAAACTAAGTGACTTGTACAAAAATTGATAAAGGACGAAACAGCTAATGTTGTTTGCTCATGTTTTGTTTGCACACCAGAGACCCATGTGAATGTCTAAGACATGTCTACATAAAAGATTCCCTTTAAATGTCCTGGAAAATGCATACATTTTGATAGTGCTGATTGTCTTTAAACTCATTTAAATATTTTGATAAATTCTTCAATCACGGCAAAACTCATTTTAGTTATTTAACCACGCCCCCAAAATCAAACAAATCAATTAGTCAGTATGAGAAATGAGCCACTGTGTGGGTGGCATCTGTTTTAGTAGAGGGCATTTCTTAAAAAATACCAGGGGCGTTCAAGTCAAACCAGGACTTTTGATAACAGGACACAGTTGTGAGGGTAAAAACTTTCTTTATCCCTGTTACAGTAATGCACTTATCCCAGTGTTTCACTAGTGCTTGGATATCATCAAGATAAAAAGTTTTCTCAGTGTGCTGGAGCCATGATTGAATTACCTGCTTCATGTCTGAAACGCCGGCCTCCCAGGGACTCCTTCAATGGCCCAAACATGTGGAAATGGCTTGGAGCGAGGTCAGGACTGTACGGGGAATGTAGCAATAACTCCCAGCCGAGTTCCTGTGCAAGTGGTGCTGGTGAAGGAATATGTGTACTGAACAGTTCCCACAGATGCATCTCGTCTGCAAGTTGGCAGCAAGTTATTCATTTAATGTTTTAGTAAATGTTCACGCGAACAACTGCAGTGGGCTCTGAGCCACCTCGGCCGGGATCGTCAGGATGTACGGCCTTCTTTAACAGTTTGCACCGTTCAAATGTTTTACCGCTAAGAGTCTCATCACCGTACTGTGCTTGAAGTCTACTGTAAATGTCAATCACTTTAAATCTTCTTTCACTGGAAATTTCATCACAAGTCCTAGTTTGACTTGAACGCCGCTTGTATATTACCATGCTAGATTTGTTTACATTGAATCATTAATAGGATTTATAAAAGGCATATCTTAATTGAGCTTGTATTGTATTTTAAACATATGATGACTATATTTGTAACTGCCATGTCTCATAGTTTTCTCTTTCCTACAGTATTTTCTACACTTTCTAAGTTACTACACTTCTTTTTTTTTTTTTTAACCAAAAATTCAGCACTCGGGCGACGTTTTTTTTTTTTCCAATTTCCGTGGTGTTAAAACCTGTCTGGAAACTGTGAACTGTGTTATGAGGTTCTTGTCCTTTTTGTCTTTATTTTTTGCTCTCTACGTCTCACTCGGTTTCCTCCAATAACGGGTTGTTGTGCCTCCAGGTCTCTCATTATCTGGGTGAACAGACCTTTGCCGCTTTGGGCGCTCCAGGTCAGATCAATTAACCTTTTCTTACATTCACACCAACACAAACACACACACACACACACAAACATACACGGAGCAGATTTTAGAGATATGACACCAGCTCAGGTACAAAAAGAAGTAATTACAGACATACTGTATGTGGACAAATAAATGCCTCTAGCTTTGCCAACATTGAAGCAGTCACACACACACACACACACAAACATACAGAGACCTGTGTCTCTGTTTTTTTTTGTGCTGATCCTACTTTTGGCCACTCAGTCCAGACGTTGCACAGTAAGCACTCTTAATCCTGCCCACTGCTTCCTCCTACACTGTATGTCTTTCCTCATCTCTTTCTCTTTTTCTTTCTCTCTCTCTGCCTCGGTTTCTCTCTCACCAGGTCCTTGTGGCTTTCATCAGCTTTTCAGAAACCATGTTGCTTGTGTACCTGAGCTACAAGGTAAGAGAGAGATATAGTGCAACACCCTGAAATCTTGCTTTACTAGACTATCACCAACTGCATCTCAAGCTCTTTTTCCCATACAGCACATCGCCATTTATTGTATGCTTTTCATTAGCACCTCAAAAATTCAATTACGAAGCAGGTAATGGTCCATATGACCCACCCATAAGAAATCTGTCTTCAGTCCCACTGAAAAAGACAACCATTGTGCACAGCCATTTTCCAGTACCATTTTCCCAGATAAGAAAGAAGTTTCAGGCCATTGCGGATGACTGGCAGCTCCATCTAACACGTCGGTGTGGACAGTCTCAGCTCAGGTTGAAATTTCTTTCTTTTTTCTGCACCTCAAGGTGTGCATGAAATCTCTTCAGCCTTCAGTCTTCAGCGAAGGATCAAAGGGGCAGGCTGGGAAGAAAAAAATAGGTATAGACCGAGAGAGTGAGAGACAGCTGTGCCAATCAGCTCTTTGTTTTCTGAGAGCTCTTGTGCTGGAGGACTGAGTGGAGGGGACGGCGCAGCAGGCATGCCTGTCCTCTTCAGAACCCCTTGCTGATGCCATGCCTTTGATTTCTTACTTCTTCTTTGAAGATCTTGCAGATTCCTCCCATCCCTCCCTCTCTCTTTTTTTCTCCGCCCTCTATTGATTTCTGTAGTAACGAACAAATCTTTTCTGCCCACGCTCAAATCATGTGGGGCACAAATAATGCCACGTTGCCTGTCACAGACTCAATAGTCATCCCTAGCTATCATTTGTCCAAAGCTCATTACTAAGTCCTTCTTTATCATGCTAATGCAGTTTTAGGCACAGTGGGTAGTCTCACTGCTCTAGAATTCTCTGTGAAGACTTTTCTAAATGTCCTCCCCATGTCCATATGGGTTTCTCCTGGTTTACTACCACCTTGTAGAAATGGCAGTAGTTGGACTGGGTGATCTATGCCCCCTAGGTATATGCTGCCCTGCTATGAACTGGTGTCTCATTCACTGGGACGGTGTTCACCGGATAACCATCCTGGATCCACCCTCACTCTGACCAGGATACACCAGATATTGTAGATAAATAAATAAATAAATTCTAACCAAAATAGTCAAGTGAACAGAAAGTGTATTATAAGGTTTTTTTTTTATTTTTATTTCACTATGCATTTTGGTCAATAAAATGTTCACTGTTATGAATAGTATCCTGAGGGCAGTGATACAGTAGAATGAAAAATAAATCAGTGCACTTACCAAAAAGCATATACTACAGTTGCTACACATGAATAGTTTGACAACAAAATGAGATAACTCCATTTTTTGCGGTTTTGAGAGTTTTTTCATATGAGACACAAAGTATTGCAAACTGATAGAGAACATTAAACTGAGCATGTTTTTTTTTTGAGTCATGCAAAACCATTTGGTTTTTATCAATGTGAAATTTGTACTTTTTTTTTCTCTCCAAAACGCTATAAATCCACCTGCCACAGTTTGGTCACAATGGAGAAATCAGCCTTCAGTTGTATTTGTGGTCATCTAAGCATGCAGTTTAGTGTCAGTTAAACGTTGGGTGAGTTCTATTTTAAAAAAATATGTAGCAAACGCATGCTTGTGATTGCGATTTTGTCAACCAGAAAGTATATCAAGGAAAAAGATGTTGAGTTTTGTTGCACAGAAAACCTTTGAAGTCAATTTTGGAAAATCACGAGGAACATCCTTTTGTTGGCTTAAATATTGTCAAAAAACATGTCAAACACGTTTCAACCACTCGCGGTATTTGCTGTTTTTCACACACACACATATATTATATATATATACACCACACACACACAAACATATATAAATGTGCACAAAAATTGACAGTACACACCAGAGCTATGTTTAATAGTTAAAGACCATTTCCATGCACAATATGAAGAGAACATACTGGACTGGGACTATAAGAAAACCACTTGTTAGTGAGACTCATCAGAGAAAAGGCTCCAGTTTGCTAGGGAGCATGAAGGGAAGTGCATGAAGCGATGCACCCATCATGCATAGTGTCCACTGTACAAGCCTCTGGAGGCAGTGTTATGATCTGGGGTTGCTTCAGTTGCTCAGGTCTAGACCCATTAACGTTATGTGGCAATAAAATGAAGTCAGCTGACGACCTGAATATACTGAATGACCAGATTATCATACTGTATCTATGGAGTTTTACTTTCTTGATGGCACGGCCATATTCCAGGACTGAAAGAGCGTTTCTGGAAGCATAAGGAATCATTTTTATCACGAAATGGCCACCAGAGTGTAAGCTGTAATCAAAGCTAAAGGTCATTGAAATATTTTTTTTTAGCCAGACGGTATATGAATACTGATTTCACCTTAACCTTTGGATGATAACCTTTTTATAGAATTGAGAAGTGTGAATGATTCATTTTCCATTAGTAATATTTCATTTATTCTGATGTAAAACTATTTAAAAAAAAAAAAAACTGTCTCCTAATTATAATTAAAATGATTAAGTTTATTTATAATATTTTGCATGCAAAATTACAGTGTTTTAATGTACACAGATTTCTAGTTTTCTACTGAGAATTTGAAATTGCAGCTCCTGAATTCTATTTTTTAATTGTGTAAGATGTTAATACAATGCAGATATTTAGTTTGACATGTAATTAATTTTTTTAATAGGATTTTTTCACATTTGTTTATCCCCCTACCGCATTCTGTCAGATCACGTGTCTCTGACCCCTTCGCTTTTTGTTTCCAGGGTAACGTTTGGGAGCAAGTGTTGCGTGTGCCGTTCATCCTGGAGATGATCAGCGCTGTCCCTTTTGTCATCACTGTGAGTTGTTGTGTACCTCCACAACCAAAGATATCCACTTCTTATGTCATCGAGACGTGACAAATCTAAGGAAAAAACAACATAAAATGTGTTAGTAATATGTCAGGCCAGCATGACCCATCAGAAGAGTCTTTGAAACTGTCCCGAAGAGATGAACGCCGCTCTCCTAAAACCTATTACCTCAAACTGGTTAAGAAAACAGTCTTCACACATCTCACCAAAAGCTCCCAGAGATCTTCAGCTGTAAGATGTGCTCTGTGTGAAGGCCATGGCATATGATTTACATAATTTTTCTCCTCATCTACTGTAATCATTCAGCAAGCCGTTACGGCCTGTGAACCTTCTTAATCATAGATATTTGGATCCTGTGCTCGGTATATTAGTATAAATAGATGTTGTGACGCTGCCAGTAAACGCAGAGTTGCCAATTTATCAGCTTCAACGACCGTGTAGGTCACGTCGGAGTCATTCATTACTGACTGTAACTCATGCCGTGCTTTACACGAAGTGCGATATCCATCTTACGACATGTCACATCCACAGAAAAGATATTTATAAAGGAAAAATTCCAAAAAGTGCGGCTTCTGAATACAAAGTGGAATGTTCAGGACAGAACTAGACATTTTTTTTCTGTCTCTCTCTCTCTCCCTCTCTCTCTCTCTCTCTCTTTCTTTCTCTGTCTTTCTCTCTCGGTCTCGATTTTAAGATAAAATTGCAGTGTAGAGGAAAATGCCGAGCACATCTTTCCCACCAGGAAGCCAAACATTGGGTTATTGTTGTAATATAGTTGTAATGATGTTGCAATGACGTTCACCATCAGGACCAGGTTGTTTTAATAATGTTGAATGAACGACTCGAACACAACGTTGCAAATACAACCTCAAAACAATGTAATTATAGCCGTTATTTGTAACATTTATGGTCCCTAAAGTTTCCAACAGGGTTTAGAATGGACGGACACAACAGCTTCCCGCGCACAGAGTGTGTATCTCATGTCATGCATCTCTTAGTCTTGTAATGTCTCCTCTCGGCTTCATTTTTTTGAACCATTGTAGCTCCAAAATGATTCTGCTGTATTATGGTGCTTGTGCAGCATCCAAACTGCATCCCATCAGCTTTCACAGAACACATCTCACACACTATTCTGGTCTCTGTTTATCATTTTGGCTGCTTTACAATTTAAGATTTTTGGTAATTTACTGTTTTCTGTTTTTTTCTGTGGCGCTCATTGTTATAAGTGCATTTGCTAGCATCAACAGCATGTTCCCAAGTGGCCCAGTGGAAAGCACACAGTGGTGTTACCCCTAAACCCTGGTTAATCCATTAACAAATAAATGGGTGGAACGAATGGAACCTGGAATTTGACTGGAACATACAGTACATTTACTACAAGCTAACTAGCACAGCCTTTGCGTTGCTTAAATGCTAAAGTTACAAAAGTTAATTTATATGGTTATGTCACTTTGCATTTGAATGAACTTATCATACGTTGTCTAGTGTAGCTGCCACACCCATAAGGTTTTGGCTTCTTCTTCTTTGTCTTTCGGCTGTTCCCTTTCAGGGGTCGCCACAGCGAATCATCTGCCTCCATCTAACCCTGT
>JAQMYJ010000023.1:32181454-32204594 GCA_030014305.1 Clarias laeviceps | reverse complement strand
ACATCTAACATGGGTTGTCCCTCTGATGAACTCATTCTTGATCCTATCCATCCTTGTCACTCCCAAAGAGAACCTCATAACCTTATATTATTTGGCTTAATATAATTTTATCCAATTAGTTCTATAAAAATACACCCCCTCGTACCGTTCGCATGAAGGTGAAATCGAGAACCAAACTTTTTTTTGTACCAGGCTTTAAACATGTTTATTTCTGTTGTAAAGTTGAACATTTTAACATGGAGCTCTATGAGAATAGACTTACTTTCGAAGCCTAGTGGTTATCCGGGGAACTGTACGTTTTGGCACTTCTACATTGCAAGTTATGCCTTTGTCATGTAGTCAACATTTTCTAACTTTAGAAATGTTGCCAGATGAAGGTCACCGCCATCCCTTTGACAGGCAAAATTTCCTGACACAAGTCCTGACACTGGAGACTATTTCCATAGAAGTTAAATAAACTTCTCCTTATAAAAACATCACCGTATCACCAACACATTTTCTTTTAAAAAATATATTTATGATGCAGTATGCGCCTACAGAGCATCATCTGTACAAGTCATATAAATAACTTATAAATCAGTGTATTTCAGTCTATCAATTATTTACCGTAGCATCGATAACATGTACGTAATACTTTCAGAGTTGCTGTTCTAGAAATTTATTTATTAATTATGTTTTGGCATGATACTGAGGTGATTTTTCTCAATTTATGCATGTTTTTATTTTTTTATAAGAACTTAATTATGATATAATTTCTGGGTTTCAAAAGCTTTATTGGCTCGAGATCACAGGATATTAAAATTTAAGATCTGGAGACAACAGATCAGCTCTTTGTTATCAGAATGATTATTTCTGGCACGATGCGGCTTCTCTGATGCTCTCTCTCTCTCTCTCTCTCTCTCTCTCTCTGTTTTTCCCTGACTCTTTCATGAACCTATTCAAGCATTATTAGAGATATATTTACAGATGATTTAAAAAATGTCATTCTGACTATTATGATGTTTAGTAAAAATGAAAAACATGAATATTTAAAAAAAATTAATATACCATATGACACGGTATATATATACACCTATAAATAATAGTGCTTCTTGAATGGTGCAAACAATTATGCATGTGACCCGTACAAATTGTCACAAACGTGAAATCTTAATTATAGAAATGAAGCTCTTTATATGCAAATCTTCAATTTTATTGCACGAACATATCAGTGCTCAGCTAGAGCACACAAGCTTTATGGCACTCAATAGATTTTATTATGCAGTGTTTATTTTATTGTTTTTTTTTTTAGTTTATAAAATTAATTCTTTTTTTTATCTTTTCCCAACAGGTGATTTTACCCTCGCTTCGAAACCTGTTCATCCCTGTCTTTCTCAACTGCTGGCTGGCCAAACACGCCCTAGAAAACATGATTGTAAGTAAAAAAAAAAATAATGAAAAAAAAAACTCCTCTTTTCTTTCTCTTCCCATAATCACCCTCTTCTTGTCTTTCTCCATGTGTGATGGGTGAAAAAAAGCAGCAGGTGTTCCCAGGGAACAAAGAGTGTTCCAGTAAAACCGGCGCACCATCTGAACAGCGTGATGCTAATTACAATTAGGCACGCTAACAGAACTTGCTGTATTCTGGCTGTCTGAGACTTTTTTTTTTTTTTTTTAATCGAGAGTGATTGCAGAAGAGCCACTGTGTAAGTCTAGTGTTTGAAGAACAGGTACATAAAGATGAAGTGGACGGGAATCAAAGAGGACGCTTTGATAATCCTGTTAATGAGGCTTCCTGTCAGCCGGTAGCACTGCAGTGATGTGTAGGGTGTATCAGGCGCGATGCACGTTAGCACAGGTACGACTTCATTATGTTCAGAACCTTCATGGATTAAGGAAGGAACAAATCGCATGGTGCTGTTGCAGGAAAATAATCAATAGCACAGCTGTTTGACCCGTTAGCATCACAGAAAGGACCCATCAAAATTGCAATGACATTATCATAATAAACATATTATAGAACACATTTGACTTTTTATCAGTTTACAGATACATTTCATGTTTAACCATCATTCATGCAGAAAGTTAGTTTCTATTATCACTTACAAGCCTCATCCATCCCTTACCCCATCTCTCTCTCTCTCTCTCTCTCTCTCTCTCTCTCTCTGTCTCTCTCTCTCTCTCTCTCTCTCTCTCTGTCTATCTTTTTAACTGTCTCTATCTTTTGGTTAGTATCCCTCTTGCTTTTCTCTCTCTCTCCCTCATTCTCATTGTCTTTGTCTGTCAGTCATGGTCTCTCTTTGTCTTTTTTGTTGCTGCCTCTTTTTCTACTCTATCTTTTTCTGTCTCTCTCTGGCTGTCTCTCCCTTAACATTTTTTGTCTCTCCCTCTGTGTCTCTACACAAATCCTGAGCTTGAGTAAAAGTAGAAATTACCCAGAGTAAATATCACTCAAGTAAAAGTAGAAGACCTCCATTGCGTTAAAGTACAGAAGTACTCACCCTCAGATTCACTTAAATATCAAAAGTACAGGGCTTTCTAATAGAGTTTCTCTATTTCTAAGGAAAGCAAAGTCACACAATTACACATAATAGTCAGCAGGTGGTGAAATTCCTGCTTCAATAACACACCACTGTGCTTAGGTAACGCAACACATGCAGAAATGTAGATAAGTAAAAGTACAGGTATTTACTCTACCTTTGAGTGGAGTAAAAGTAAAGTGTCCTCTAATAAAACTACTCGAGTAAAGTATGTGAAATATGTACATAAGTAAAGTAACGAAGTTTATTCACTCAGTTACCTCCCACATCTGGAGATTTGTGATCTGGAGAAAACAAATGGATACTTTAGAAAAATGGATTCTAGTGTAATGTGCCTCTCTCTCTCTCTCTCTCTAATCCTTCTCCTGTCTACGTGATTTCTGGTGCTTGGCTTTTCTGACATTTATGTGTCTGTACTGCTAAATACTTTTTTACACATTTTCGACCACCTCATCTCTTTTCCAATTTGTGTTGCTTTAGTATGCTTAGGTGTTTTTTCTTATGAGGACCAGAAACCAAATAGGGCAATGGCTTCTGTGCTACTGTAAATAATGCTAATTTATCAAAAAACAATCTGCTATTTTTACACACTGCATTCAGATAACAATTACCAAAGTTTGTAAAATATATCACCTGCATTAATGTTTTTAAAGTTAACAGGGCAAAATCAGTAAACACCAAAAACATAAATAATTTAACTTCACCATGTTTAATAATGTATTTATTAGCTTAACCATGCACTAAAATATCAATTCTGTACCAGAGTCATTTAATAATCATCTAATTTACGTCAGTCAATTCAATTTAAAACTATTTAGGCTTCTGTCATACCAGAGTGAGTCCTTTCAGTTATCTTCATTTTAATTTGTCATTTCATTTTACATAATTTTAGCTTTCATTATCTGTTTGTGCATTGAAATATTGTATATCATGCTAGTTCTTATCTTTTAGTTTATGTCCACTTCAGTTTTATTGTATTTTATATTATACTAGTTTAGGTCATGTCGGTTTTTGTCACACTGTTATATTCCGTCATTTTCCATCATAGTTTCAAATAAAAAGTCATTTTAGTTCATGTCATTTTCATTTTCACTTACAGTAAGTCATACAAGTTTACTTAATTTTAGTTTACATGCATTAAAATGTCACAGCATAACAGTTTGCACCATTTTAGTTTAGATCATTTGAGTTCACATCATACTAGTTTGTAGCATTTAAGTTTGTCATGTTAGTTTACAACAGTTTATGTCATGATAGTTTACATCATTTTAGTTTACATGCTTTTAGTTTGTCATGCTAGTTTATATTACTTTACTTTCTTATTTTGGTTTAACATTTTTGTTTAGATGAGTATAGTTTAGTTTCAAATTGCAATTTACATCATACTGGTTTACACCAAAGTACTTTATGTCATTGTAGTTAACATGCTTTTAATTTCTGTCATACCAGTTTTACATCCTTACAAAATTTTTGTTTATATACTTTAAGTTTACACCATTTTAATTTACAACATTTTAGTTGATGTCATACTAATTTGCAGCATTTTAGTTTAGACTATGCTAGTTTACATAATTTCAGCATTTGTCATACTTGTTTATGCCATTTTAATTTACATAAAACTAGTTTAAATTACATTAATTTACATACTGTCATATGTCATACTAGTTTATGTCCTATCAGTTCATGAAATACTAATTTATGCCAGTTTTAAATCATTTCAATTAACATCATACTAGTACCCTGTCCAGTGTGTTCCCTGCCTCAGGCCAACGTCTCCTGGGATAATCTCCAGGCTGCCCGCAAATATACTTCATCTCAGTTATCAATTTTGCATCATATCATTTTTCCTGTTATTTCCTTGTGTATTTTTTGGTTTCATTTTAATTTCATGCAATTTTGTCTTACGTCGTTTCTTTTTATATCATTTCATTTTATGTCATTAAAATTAACTGCCCTTTAAATCCACATAATTACAGCCTGCATTATTTATTTATTTATTGTCATTTTTTAACATGTAATTTAACAGGCTGCACAATTAGCAGTTTGAAGGTTTACTTGACTTAACTGAAAATTCTTTGTGTGTGTGTGTGTGTGTTTCAGAATGATCTACACAGAGCTATCCAGCGCACTCACTCAGCTATGTTCAACCAGGTGCTCATCCTCATCAGTACCCTCCTCTGCCTCATCTTCACCTGGTGAGAGACTGAGAGAGCGAGTGGGTCGAGTTTAAGTTAGAGAGTGAGTGGTAAGAGTGAGGGGTGAGACGGAGAAAAAGAGTGAGGGATGAGAAAGTGAGGGTGAGAGAGTGAGGGATGAGTAAAGCAGTGAACAGGTCACATTCCAGAGTTCTATGTTCTTATTGTCAATTATCGATATTTTTTAATAACTGAACTGAAAAAAGAAAAGGACTGGGATACAGGTATGGGTGTGGGTGTGTGTGGGTGGGTGTGTGTGGGTGGGCGTGTGTGGGTGGGCGTGTGTGGGTGGGTGTTGGATGCTAAGCTGGTGGTTGGGTTATTGGGTTATGTTAAACAGAACAAACACACTGTGAAGTGCAAACATACACACGATACTGAGATAAGACACACACACACACACACACACACACACCTTATGACTACCATCCACTTCTCAGATTTTCTTTAACTATCTTTCTTTCCTTCATTATGTCATTTCTTACCCCTCTGTCTCTTCTTTTTCTGTCACACTTTTCATCACTGTTCATTTTTCTTCCTCTTGCTGTCCTCCTTCCATCGTCTCCTGTTGCTATTCTTCTATTTCCTCTCCTCCTTTTTTGTTCTTCATTCATATCTCTCTCTCTCTCTCTCTCTCTCTCTGTCGCTTTCTCTCTCTCAGTATCTGTGGGATTCAGCACCTGGAGCGAGCAGGAAATAACCTCACCCTCTTCGACTCGCTGTATTTCTGCGTAGTCACCTTCTCCACCGTGGGCTTCGGAGACGTCACGCCGCAGATCTGGCCCTCGCAGCTCCTCGTGGTCATCATGATCTGCGTCGCTCTCATTGTGCTGCCCATTCAGGTGACCTTTGACATCTGTCATACGCCCCCAGCACAAAAACTCTACACTTCCATCACATAACTGTCGGTCTGAGAAAAAATTTACTTCCTCGACTCGCCCGGGGGATTTGGTTACGCTTTTAACTTATTTGTGTCAATTACATAAGTTTAATTAATTGATTCAGCTAAACAACATTAAAGGACTTTTTCTCATAAAGCCTTTCAGACCTTCTTTGGAGGAAAAGGAGTGACACACTTACAGTATACTGTTTGTCTTCAGGAAAAAGTCTAAGTTACCCCATATGCTGCACATACTGTACTGTAGCCAATTAAGATTTTTTTGCACTGAAGCTAATTGCTAATGCAGTTTGCATCTCTTCATTTTACTTTATTCCAGGGTGCGCCATCCCAGACTATATAATTTTCATTTACATCATCACAGATTGCATCATTCCAGTTTCCACCATTCCAATTTATATCATTCCAGTTTCCATTATTGCAGTTTAAAATTTTTCCAGTTTATGTCATTCAAGTTAACATCTTTCTAATTTATATAATTGTAGTTTCTGTCATAAGGCCTCATGGTGGCTTAGTAGTTCCGGCCGTCTGTGTGCATGGAGTTCGCATGTTCTCCCTGTGCCTGGAGGGTTTCCTCCGGGTACTCCGGTTTCCTCCCACAGTCCAAAGACATACAGATTAGGCTAATTTTTCGTTCCCACATTGCCCATAGTGTGTGAATGAGTATGTGAGTGGTCATTGGTCATTGTTGAAAAGCAGCTTTAGAGAATCAAAATACAATTATGTAATATTGGATTATTATCATACCAATTTATTTCATTACAGTTGACATCAGTCCAGTTTATATCATTCACATATCTCGCTCCAGTTTCTGTTATTCCAGTTTTTTTCCAAATTTTTCTACTTTACATTATTCCAGTTTCTGTCTTTTTCACTTTCTTCATATCGTTTCACTTAACATCACTTCTGTATCATTCAATGATCAACCATAACATTATAAAGTGAATAACATTGTTATTGTAACAGTGTGATGCTCTGGGCAATGTTCTGCTGGGAAACCTTGTGTGCTGCAATTCACGTGAATGTAACTTTAATACTGTATGCAACCACCTACCTAAACAATTTTATGACTAAGTGTACTCCTTCACGAGAAGGTTGTTACCTGATCCAGCGGCCTTTTTCAGCAGGAAACAAGAATTATTCAGAATGGTTTGTATATCCATGTATATTGTGTTTACAGTAAGTCCTCGACTTATGAACGAGTTTCGTTCTGAGAGCACGTTAGTAAATCAGATTTGTTTGTAAGTCCGACAAAGTTAGAAATTCGTAACTCGGATGTTTGTTAGTCGTTGACTTAATGTATGATACATTATTAGTGATGCTTGTGAAGTGAAGCACTACTATTGTTATCTCTCAAGCTATTATTCTTTTTTTATTTATCTTTGTTAAAATAAAACATCAATAATATCTTTATTTATTATTATTCTTCTTCCACCTCAAAAAAATCCCACAGACTTAACATGGAGACCAACTTTGACATTCTAGAGCAGAGCAAGAATTTCGTAGAACTATAAAATTTAGCACATTTGGATCCCATTGTCATAGAGATATGGGGGGACCCTGAGTTTTGCCACGGCAAGCACCACTCAAATTTTCTTCAGAAAATTTACCTCTCTATTTAATGTATTATTAATTAGCAAACTGCTGTGTAGTAAGATGACCACTACATTCAATGTTGTGCGGTTATAGGAGACTAATCAACAACAGAGTGGTCAAAGTGACTCCACCTCATCACAGCACTCCATTGGTGAATATTTTCCTATAACTATAGAACTATAGTGTGAGCTCGTGTGCAGGCGGTTATGATGACAGTTAAATAGCTGATTTCTATCTCGTTAAACCCTGTGAGAATTTGTGCATCTGCTGCATTTTCAAGCTTTCACACTTCATACACACACACACACACACACACACACACACACACTGTCTTTCTCTCTCTCTCCTAAACATCCTTAAATATTCGTGTATTAGTCTGGCACAGACGTACCCTTGTCCCAACCCCACTCCGTCACCCTGTGGGCTGAGACACACCTGTTCACACGTCCATGAGTCATCTGCTCCTCTTCCTGTAGACTCCCTGTAGAGCTGCAAAGGGGGACATGTAGATTAAACCACACACACACACACACACACACACACACACAGAAGCAGTTCTACAGTATGTCCCTTTTAAGCTGGTTACATCTCATTCCTTTGCACTGGTACAAACCACACACAGAGTGTGAGTAAGATTAGGGAGGGAGCTTTGATGTGTGTTGCGAGGACTTCCCTGGGCGAGCACCATCTCCATCCTCACGCTGCTCACAGCACTGTGGCTCGGCTGCAGCTCTTCTTCATCCACAAAAACCCGGCTGACATTTACACCAGCTGCCTTCACACAGCCCCAACTGTCCCACTACTGTCTGTGTGTTTAATTGAACACAGAATGCATAAGTACACATACTTTTCAGTCTATTTATTACAAAAATCTTCATTTAGAGCATCAACTTAAAAATAATATTTCTGTAGCCCGGATTTCCCCTTTATGCTTTTTGCTTTCCTTATATGGTCAGCGATTCCTGTTTCTGCCCTATTAGTTGATAAACCTCAGACTTTCATACAATGTGATTTGATTCATAAGGTTATGACTCTCTATTCGACTGAATCTTCTACAAAACCGTATTTGAATTAGACTGCGCTGATTTCAATAGTAATCAATTTATAATCAGTTATAACTGATAATAATTGATTGTTGATTTCAATCCAAACATGTCAATCCAAACCTCTTCTAATGCTCGGTGGAAAACATGTGTGGTTTTATTATATACAGCGAGGGTGAGTTTAGCATCCTCTTCTTCATGTCTGTGATTTCTCTCCCCTGCACTGAGGGCGCATTCTATCCTGTCAATTCCCCCCAAAATCCCAAACAGGCATTAATCCAGGCGCGATTAACACCCGCCTCCTCATTTACGACCTAAACTCTGTGCTCTGTCCCTGCTCTGGGAGCCATAACACCAAGCAGCACCCAGTGGCCTGGTTAGCAGTGTCTCAGATCTTCTCACTCCTCCACCATTCATGCACACGCTACTCAATTGATACTCATCCTCTCAGTTATTGTATCATAGTTTTAATAATTTTATTTTAGTATTTAAAATGCAGACATTGTTGTGGAACCTTGAAATGTTTGATATTGTATGATAACATAGGTGATTTTGGCACCCTCTTATGGACCCGGGCAGTACTGCGTGTCCACAGTTTTACCTTCCTGAATCGTTCTACAGATTTTGGAATGCACGTTACAGAACAGGCAATACACTGTGTCCCATCATCACTTGAACTTAAATCCCACACCATTAAATAATGATGTTCTGGGAGTCGTAAGACCAAGCAGCAACCACTAGCCCTGTTAATAACGTGTCAGATCTTCTCAGAGAATCCCATTACGCTCTCCACACCTCCACTATCCATGCCCACTCTACTCAACTGATCTCCAGCTTTGCTATTAAATAGATATGTGTCTCAGCTTTTATAGCCTTTTATTTGAATCCATAAAAGCTTCACTATTCTGGAGAGACTGTGGTTTTGAGTATTAAAAATATATATATTAAAAAAAACTAAATGAAAAAAACCTCCTTAAGGAAAGATGAGTAATAAAACTTCCCACTCTTGCATTCATGGACTATAGATTTTGTGGGAAAAAATTGATCTGATGCATAGTAATAAATCTAGAATATTGTAAACAGTCATCTATAAAACATGACTCACACCAACTAATCAATAATACAGATGGCATAATGTCAATGATACAAAACAAACTCTCTGCAGCAAATGCCTGTATTGATTAATGAGGGTGAAAGAAAGAACCTTTGAAATATATTAATAATTAAAGTAGAGGGAAAAAAAAGAAATCAGTCTGGTCATTTCAGATAATGAACAAGGAAAACCATTAGCGCTAATGACAACGGAAATGCCAGGTCTGTAATTCTGTAACTCAAAGCCACCCAGTTTTGAAATGTTCTTTTAGCAACCAAGAGTTTCGTCATCAATTTATCTTCTGATTTTGGCCTTCATGAAGGTTTATTAGAAATGTTTAAATGTAGCATTATGACTTTCCTCAATTGCAAAACTGCAGGGCAGAATAAGGAGAGGATTGACATTTAGGAAGCTTATAAACAACAACAAAAAATCTTTACGTTAGCTGGACAGGGTCAAGGTTGGAAATTTTTTTATATCTGAGCAATTGAGGGTTAAGTGCTTTGCTCAAGGGCCTGACAGTGGCAACTTGTTAGTGCTGGGGTTTGAACCTGGTACCTTCTAATTAGCTGTTCAATGCTTTAACTACTGAGCTACTCCTGATCCCAGTGATTATAATAATAATTATAACAGTGTATAACGATGCGGGTCTCACGAGGGGCAGAGCCGCGCACGAAATGCTTTGCACTGTTTGGAACGTCCTAAACAGGCAAAGGCGCAGCCATTTATAGACACGCGGTTGCCAGGCAACGCCGCAAACAGCCTGGATAGACCGCACCTGGCGGCATGTCTATATAAGGGTCCTGATACCTCCGCACTTCGTGCGATCATTTAGGTAGCACCGGTAAGGTATTAGGGCCAAAGACAAAGACAAAGAAAGAGAAAGACAAGCGCGCAAAGAAACAGACAGATGCAAAGCCCCAGCCTCTGCCCCCTTAAGACGCCGGCGAGAGAGAGAGCGTCACGCAGCCGTGTAGCGTGCGCTCTCAGGTGAAGTATAAAGTGTACATAAACATAACCCCTCTCTCTCCCATAAATCCTCGGTAAGGGCAAACGCCCCGAAAGGATATAGTTTTTGTTTTGTTTTCCAGAGCCCCGTCCGTTCTTACGTAGACGGCGGAGCTCTGTTTATTTTGTGTTATTAGTTTTCATTTGTTTCCTTTTGAGTTCTCTTAATTAATAATCCCACGCCATCTCCAAACGGGGAGGACTTCCAGTGCGTATCATAAGCACTCTCACAGCCTCCAATTTCGTTGTTCCCCTCTAAAGCCCTGCATCAGGGCTCTTATCATTAAAAACAAACAGTACCCATAATAAAAAAAATTTGCATTTCTATCCCTATTTAGAAGCTTTTTACACAAGTATTTCCCTAAGCTGTTATGAGATGACGGATGTAGAAGATGACCGGCAGCACTTTTCTCCCAGTCTGTTACACTGCCCTGTGATGCAGCAGGAGCAGCAGTTTAAAAAATTATGTTAGTTGGCTTGAAGGATGTTTCTAACACTTTGTTGCTTTGTGGTGCAAATTTATTTTATTGTTTGTTTGTGTATGTAGTGTGCAAAGGTTTTAGTCCTCTGCTTTTTTTAGTACAGTTGTTGTTATACTGTATGTGTTTATTATATGATTTCATTATTAAGTCAGGACAAAAAAAAACAAAAATATTCCAAAATATTCCAGCCAAAAATAAATAAATCTTTGAGGAAAATATCTGTGAGCCAGAAAAGAAAGCTGCAAATTATGAAAAAAAGGTTTTCCTTCATGAAAAAAGAATCAGGTGCATCAGAATCCTCAGAAGGACTGTGTCTGGTTCAGTAGGATGTTCAATAAAACTGAGAAGCATATTTTTCTTTAAAACCTTATAATACCTATTATAGACTTTGTTATGTGCATGTGCCCAAGACTGGGGTATATGTATGTATATACTGTACACACACACACACACACAAAACCTAGGGTGAGGTAAAGGTGCAATAAAGGTAGAGGTAAATGCAGCAAAGCCTTAACAAAGGGTTAATAGTCCTGTATGATAGGAGAGAGTCTGGGGGTGGATGGGAATTGCCAGGTGACAAAAATGAGGACAAGATGAGAGGAAATACAAAGAAATCTTGCTCAGCTTGAATGTTTGTAAAAACAATATTTTGTGGGCTGCTACTGTATGTACATTATAAATAGGTGAAATTATTTCTGTGAAATAAGACATTGTACAATTTTGATATGTGAACACCATACTGCATACTGTATACAGAACCTATCGCAGATGTCTAGCAACACATACCTGTCATTTATTACTGATGGAGCGATTGCAAATTTCTAATTCAAATTCACATTTTATTTGTCACATACAGTCACGTACACGACTGCCTGTGACCTTAAAAAAGATTATTAAATAGGAAATAAATATGAAATAAAATAAGAAATAAAATATAGAAAAACTTTAGCAGAAAATATAGCTATAGAAGATAAAACAAAATATAAAATATAAGAAAAACCTAGCTGTACACATACAGAAAAAAAATTCTGTACAAATATAGAAAACTTTAGTGTGGAAATGAAATAGAATTTAGATAGAAATGTTTATGTGCAATGAGCAAAAATGAAATAGAAATATGTGCAAATGTGCAATTTCCATAATTGTCCATGAATGTCCAGAATGAGGGCAAATGCAAATGTCCATAAGTTTGTAATGTGCACAAATGGTTTAGTCCCATGTAGTGTTCTGATTAAGAGACCGTATCGACTGCGGGATGAAGCTCCTCCTTAGTCTCTCTGTGTTGGCCTTCAGGGAGCAAAATCACTTTTCTGACCGCAACAGAGAAAACAGTCCATTGTTGGGGTGGCTGAGGTCCTTCATGATCTTCCTGGTCTTGATCCAGTACCACTTGTTGTAGATTGAGTGCAGGTCAGGGAGCTCGGTGCGGATGATGCGCTCAGCTGATTGCATCACCCTCTGTAGAGCTCGTCTGTCATGCATGGTCCTGTTCCCTGAACCAGGTCATGATGTGGACACTCTCTATGGTGCAGGACTAGAAGTTCCTGAGCACCTTGGAGGGCAGTCTAAAGTCTCTCAAGCGTCTATGGTGGTAGATACGCTGTCGGGCCTTCTTCACCACGGTGTTGATGTGACAGGACCATGACAGGTCCTGTGTGATGTGGACACCAAAGTAACGGAAACTGTCCACTCTCTCCACTGGGCTCCTGTTGATCCACTATCAACTTCTTTGTCTTGCTGACGTTTAGAAGGAGATTGTTCCTCTGGCACCAGTAACAATAGCAGTAACAGATTGCAAACATCCTTTTCTTGACTTAAACACTCTCCAAAAATTTAATGAACACATTTAAACCACTTATAGCAGTGACTGTGTTGCGAAGGAAGTATCTTTCCTTCACTGATCATGTGACACAAAGAAGGCATTTATCTGGTTTTGCTTTTAATTTGCTGTTCAAATATTTGTACCAAAGTCGATTGTACATTTACATTAATGGCATCTGGCAGACTCCCTTATAGAGGGTTATATAGGGTACTTATAGATGTGCAAATTTTCTTTTGCAGTTGAACCTTGGATTGCGAGCATAAACAATTTTGGAAATGTCCTTGTAATCCAAAGCACTCGTATATCAAAGTGAATTTTTCCATCAGAAATAATGGAAACTCAAAACCCAAAAATATTAATATAAAAATTATTAATACAAAATATAAAGTAAAAAAAAAAATTAACCTGCACAGTTAATTACCACTGCACACAGTATAAATGAATCTAAAAATACAACAAATATCAGAGGTGAGATTAAAACCCCGAACCCTGCAGGAAAGAAGCGGCAGTGCTAACCACTAAGCCACCATGTCATGCTCATGACCTACTGTGTTAAAAGACATTTAATGCATTTATTGTCTTTATATACAGGGGCCAAAACATTTTATACACACTTCAACAATTGTTATCTATGCCCTTTTTGTAAAGAATTGGATTATGGCTGCAATGTGGAGTATTATGTTTCCTCTAAAGATGTCAGTGGTTGCATCATCGTCGATCCTATCATGTGACTATCAGAAGAAAGCCAGATATTTTCCATGTTGAAGTGTGTTTACTTTTTTCTGGGCCCTTCGGAAATTGTGCCGGGTCATAAAGGATATACTGTATTATTTGTTATTAGATCATAATGCGAGCACTTAAGTATGTCCCCACCTGCTTGAGTGCTTCGTGACGATGAAGCAGTGTCTGAACTGAACGTTATTATAAAACTGACAGGATCGAGTGAGGAAGCATTAACAGACATGCTAAAGTAAAACAGTGGATCAGAGCAAATTTTATTATTTCTGCCAGCGATTCGTTAGAGAAGACGGATTATTCAAGCCTGCGGGTCATGCTTGACGTTCATATGGGAATTTGTTCCTTGTTTTATCATCTCTCTCAGTACTCAACTGTGTTTCAAATGCCCACACACGTAAAACCGAACTCAAGGTTTTGTAACTGTCATTTCCTCGTGTCATGTCCTGTGCCCTTATCCTTAGTTTCTTGGACTGGGTCTAATTTGGTGGATTTTTGTGAGGTCGGTTTGGTGTCACTCTGTCCATTTAGATTTTTGTCAGTTTGATAAGCGAATGTCCATTTTCAGTCTGTCTGTCACTTTCCGGACTGTCTCTCTCCCTACTTTAACGAGTCAGGGTTATGCCTGGTCATGTTGTACTTTAATCTCTAAGTTCTATATAGAGATTATATTATATATTATATATATTATTATATAGAGGACTTTCTTGAGCAGATAGGTTTTTTAAAGAGCGGAACAGTAGCAGCTCTGATTGACGCCGTCCCTGCAGGATCTGACTCCACTTGAACTCCCTGTTATTCCATAAATGGGCAAATGGATGGAGAAAACTGAGCCTTGCTGTGGTTTGAACACGCTTCCTTACAGTACCCCCAGCTAGGGGGTTAACATTAATTATGCATAAATTTTGGTTTATTGTAATTTTAACTGAGTTACAGAAAAATTTTAAGAAAAATTCAGTTGTCGTAGAATGGGAAATGTAGCTATGAAGACCAAAACAGTTTTTTTGCACCTGGCTGTAAATGTTTATTTCTGTTGTAAAATTGGCATTTTAACATAACTTTTGGTGCCAGCTCCAAGTGGTCATTCAAGGATCTGCATGTTTTCCAAGTTAGACTCTATTTTAATTTGCTTCTTAGAAAGAAAGCATGCCCTAGTATGAGGTTTTACAGGATAAGTTGACCAAGCACTCAGTTACCATGTTTCTGTTAGTCGTAATTTTGTTTTAAAAAAACAACAAATTTTTCTCCAGTGTGGAAAAGAGTCCCTGTGACTTTATTTAACCATTTGATTTCAAATTTCAATGATATATTGTGGTCACTGCAAACTTCCCATTCAGAAATAATTCACATTTCTTAAAATTAGAAACTAGCCTTTCAGCTATAACTTCCCTCTAGTTTTTCTCCTCAATTTGTCCATACCAACTTACAGCAGGTCTTTGTACTGTAGTCTCAGTATACACAGTATTCTAACACATAATGTATATTCTAGTCCTAGTACAAATAGTTCAGGGCCTATTTATATGCAGTAGTTGCTGTTTCTCTTATCTTTGATTGGCTTGTTGTTTTATTTTGCTATGCTGTCCAATTCGACCTGTCTGACTACTGGTTGATAATGTCTCTGATGTCTGATCGGATGGTTCGACTCCCTTTGCAGTTTGAGCAGCTGGCGTTCCTGTGGATGGAGAGACAGAAGTCTGGGGGGAACTACAGCCGCTACAGAGCGCAGACCGAGAAACACGTCGTGCTTTGCGTCAGCTGTCTGAAGATAGATCTCCTCATGGATTTCCTCAACGAGTTCTTCGCTCACCCCAGACTGCAGGTGCGTCCGTGAGCACACACAGATCACTTTGCAGGTGTATTATTTCTTACTGTAGCAGGCAAATGGGCTCGGGGGAGATTGCAACCATGCTTGTAAGGATTTCTATAAATAATTTCTACTGTATATGGTGGATGATCAAATTGCAAGAAAACTTCATTTAGAGGATTAAAATATACGTTTCTTTGCAAAAATCATTATAAACCATGTCTGTTTTTGAACAATAACAAAAATTTTATCAAAAAATTTATATATAATAATGTAAAAAAAAAAAACGTAAAACATTATTATCTTGAAATAACAAAATTCTTATTCTGAAATAATATATATTTTTTTTTATTTACTTGAAATTAAGTAATATTTTAATAACATGAAAAAACCTTGTTAAAATGTAAAACACATCTTATTCTAAGAACAAATATTTTACATAAAAACATGAAACTTAATTTTTTTATTATTATTATTATTATTGCTGACTATTCAGTAAATATAAATTTTCTGCATTTTTTATTAGTAGTAGTACCATTCTAATTTGTTTACTTTTTTTAATTCCATTAATATTCATTTTATTGATATGTATATTCTTAATAATAATAATAATAATAATAATAATAATTATTATTATTATTATTATTATTATATATGAATGGTATTATTATTATTATTCAATATTCATTTAAGGTCTAAAGATATTGTTTAGAGTCAAGAAGATGTTTTTCTCCTATCTGTAGTTTTTTATGCTTATCTTGACAAATAAGAAAGTGAGCAAAGAAAGAAAGAAAAAAAGAAATATAGCCCTTTTTATATCAAAAAATATTTTGGATATACTGTACATAAGCAGTGAGTTTTTTTTAAATATACAGTCTACTGTTTTACTGCACAAAAGTGAATGTGTGTTGCAGGTGTGTGTATGTCTTGCATGTGTGTATGTATGTCCAAAAGGCTCATTAGGGATCAGAGAGGTGTAATCCTCAGCTGTAGCTCCTGGCAGCCTCTGGCAGGAGGATTACAGCAGCATTAATCAGCAAATCTGTTTTATTCTGAGCACATTACGGCCAACGAGAAAGCAAAAGTCCTCACACACACACACATTGTATAACAACATTGAAAGCTGATAGCTTGCTATACATAAGCTACCCATCGTCATGCAAACACGTGTTGCATCTGCGTTTATTATTATTTTTATTATGATTGCTATAACACCTCATAGGGTGTCATGTACTCTGTGTGTGTGTGTGTGTGTGTGTGTGTGTATGAGAGCGACAGAGAGAGACAGTGAAAAAGATAGAGAGAGACATCATGTGAAGTGCAAATGAACAGAGGGAATGGAGCGGATTGTTGTCATAGCAATGCAGCCTTGAATTCCAATTACTATTCCAAGACGTGTTTTTCCTTTGATATATCGTAATCTAACAGTTGAGGTCATGTGCAACACACTCATTTGTGTAACACTTGCTATGAAGGCCATGTTTATAACAACCCCTGGATAGAGTCATAACACATTACAATATGTTAATAAGGCATTCTAAATCTCGCTATAAATATTTACAAAGAACATGTTCAGATTTTATAAGCATTTATAATGTAATAATGGAGATTTAAATGTAAACAAAAGCGTGATAACTAGGACGAGTTTGTTTAGAGAGCTACAACGGCTCACGTAAGTATTCACCCTCTAGATTCTGGAATTATACATTAGGTCATAAATCTACACAAAACTACTGTAAACGTTGATGTAAATGATTTCAGGTGCAATCAGTTGGCATTAGAAGTCACAAATGTATGTAGCATAATTGTATGCTTCAGACTTTTATTCACCTGGTGTCCAAGGAAGGAGCACTGATTGTCTCACATTTTACACATACTGTAGTAAACCATCTGGCCATCACAGATGAGATTGAATTCTTGCAGTCAAACATAATGCAGAAGGTGTGATTTCACAAAAAAAATGTGCAAAAAAGTTTGCAAAAAATACCTTTTTTTATTTTTGGTGATTCACAGAAAGCAACACCCATTTTGCACATGTCCCATAAGCAATATTCTGATTAAATGCTTTAAATATGTAACCGGAAATCTTATCAGATCAGTGTCCATGTGAATAGTTAAGGTGGAACCTCTAATCAGATTTCAAACAGATTTCAATCAGATTGAGAAAATATGGTCCGTGCAAACACAACTAGCAAGAATGTTAGTCAGAGAAGCAATAAAGAGTAATGCTCAATATGATGCTACCACCACCATGCTTCAGTATGGAGATGGTGTTCATTGTCAATATTATAAATAAGACCTTCATTAAACGTGTTATTGTAATTTGATTCAGATCTCATTTGGGTTTAAATTGCCCTGCATTTTCCCCTTTAATCACAGACTTTGTTATAAGAACACCTGGGTTTTGAGTGTCCTTGTTGATCCGTTCCCTTCCTCTAACTCTGTCATTCTGGTTGTCATGCAGGACTACTATGTGGTGATCCTCTGTCCGACAGAGATCGACGTCCAGGTACGGCGCATCCTGCACATCCCGCTGTGGGCTCAGAGGGTCATATACCTGCAGGGTTCAGCGCTCAAAGACCAAGATCTCATGAGGGCCAAGTAAGAGCTACAGCTACGTCTTCAGGACTCTGTGTGAGATTAGGAGGGATTTAGCAGGGATCCAACTTTACTCACCTGGTTGAAATATTTTACAAATGAGTTGCCTAATAGGTGCAAATGCCTCCAGGCTTATGATAGAATTAACAATTAACATCCTATCATTGTTTCTAATAGAAGGAAATGCAGACCAGATCTTGATTTTGAAGTAGACTCATAAGCTTCAGTCACAAATATAGATCAAATGGTGGTGTTTTAATAGCGTATCTGAATGCAGATAAAGTTGTATCTGTCAGGGGTCAGCAAGTCTTGATCTTGGTCTCACCAAAGTTTTTAAAACACTCAGCTCAGAGGAAGTGTAAGTATCTTTGTATGAGAGTTTAATTAACAGAAATCCGCAAATCCATACATCAGTGTCAAACACAAATCTCTCCAAGAGGTTATTCTAAAGAGTAGTCAAAAGCATCATGGAAAGAATCAAAGGCTGGGGTAATGAGAAAGCAACGGACATGATATACTGTAAGCATGATACATGTGGAAAAGTTTTAAGATTTTGATGGGTGACGGCTTCCTGGTTGTGAGATAGAGAAAGGTCTCAAAAGGTAGGTAAACAAACATGGTGGAGACTCGCTATTGGACTACAGACGTTAACTGGGAAAAGGAATTCTTTTCATTTACATAGTATTTCTATCATAGGCAGCACGGTGGTGTAGCGGTTAGCACTATCCCCTTGCACCTCCATGGTCCGGGTTCGATTCCCGGCCAGGTTCTCTGTGTGCATGGAGTTCTCCCCGCGCTTGGTGGGTTTCCTCCGGGTACTACGGTTTCCTTCCACAGTCCAAAGACATGCAGATTAGGCTAATTGGCGTTCCTAAATTGCCCATAGTGTGTGATTGAGTGTGTGTGTGTGTGTGTGTGCCCTGCGATGGATTGGCACCCTATCCACGGTGTACCCTGCTTCGTGCCCTAAGTCTCCAGTCCTCCTGCGACCCTGGATACAGGATAAAGTGTTATAGATGATAAGTGAGTGAGTGAGTGAGTGAGTATTTCTACCTGAGTGGCACTAGCCAGTCATGGGTGTATGTGAAATTGTGTATGTGTATGCAGAAGAGGGCAGATAGCATGGTGAGGCTGGATGAAGTAACATTTCTAAGGTGAAGCATGTCTTAGTCTATGACCCTTACCCATAGCAGACATTATATAACAGGAAAAAGCAAGCTGGAATGTGAGAAAGAATTAAGGAGGAAATACAGAGAAAAAATGTTCCCTCTAGAAACCATGATGTTCATGTATTAGTATCAAAGGCTCAGAACTTTCCAAATACTGTACACCTTCTGTCGTTTTTTTCTTTCTTTCATTAATTTAAATAATCACTTTTTTCTAGATATTTCTGTAGAACATCTCCACACCCATACTGGTCATGTAACAGCTCCTGGCATTCACTCACCAATCCGTCTTAACATCTGCACTCCAGCAGGTTCACAGCAATTCACACCTGAAGATTGGTGACATGCACAGCACATCCTGTGCACATTAATATATTTTTTTTCTCTGACAAATACAAATATTCCCACTCTGGGAATGCGGGAATTCCAGCAAGAATGGTAATAAAAGGTGTATTAACTCTAGCTTACATAGCTTTAGAAGATTAGCTTTAGGAGGAGGAATGTGTGCAGGGCTTTGAGATCTCCTGTCCAGCAGCAGCACTGACACACTGATTAACACAGAGGATAATTAGAGATTACTATCACAGCTACTGGTGATTAGCAAGAAGCTTACGATGCTATCATTTAGCAGTTAGTGTTAGATTTCTCCATTATTAGCGGAGCTGATATTATGAATGAACACTTGTCTGTTCTGTTAGCTCTTAGCTTTATTACATTTTTATGACTGCTGAAGGAAGATACTTTAATCATTATTCATGTCTCTCTCTCTCTGTCTCCCTCTGGATATCTGTCTGTCTGTTTCTGTATGTCTCTGCTATTGTTCACTGTGTCTTTCTTTCTTTCTTTCCTATTTCTGACTGCCTGTTTGTCCATCTCTCTCTCTTTCTCAGTGTTTCTGTCCATTTCCTCCTCTGTATTCAGTGTCTTTTTCTGTTTTTCTCTTGTATATCTATCTCTCTGATTTCTGTCACTTTTACTGTGTCTTTGACTTTTTCTCTCCCTTCTTTCTAGTCTCTCTGCCCATTGCTTTCTGTATCTCTTTCTGTCTGTCTCATTTTCTCTTCCTTTTTGCTTGTCTGTCTTTCTCTGCCATCTATTCCTTTCTATAGTCTCTCTCTCTCTCTCTCTCTCTCTCTTTCTCTCTCATTCACTGTCTGTCTTCCTTCTTCATGGAATATGTGTCTATAACTGTCTCTGCATCTCCTGTTTCTGTCTGATTCCTGTCTTCTGATTGGCTGCAGAATGGATGATGCCGAGGCATGTTTTATCCTGAGCAACCGGTTTGAAGTGGATCGCCTCGCTGCTGTAGGTTCCTGCCAATTCTTTCTGTCCTCTCTCTCTCTGTCATCCCTCTTTCCTAATCCGTTCTTCTCATGAGTTAGCTATTAGTAATGTACTCTCCTCTTTTTCTTTTTGCTCTCCATCATTTCTCACTCAGTTTCTTCGTGTTTTATTGCTACAAGAGTTAAAAATGACATTAGTGCTAAAGAAATTAATGTGAGGGGAAATTAAAAAACTAAATGAAAGTCTCTAAAATAGATTTGCGGTCTGTTCGTATCTGCTGCAACTCGAATGTCAATAGGAGATTCGTTTCTTTTGTGTGGCAATTCATGTATCGTCACACCGACGCCAATTTATTTATTTTTTAAATAATCTTTTAATTTAAATATATTTGCATTTGAGGTGGTAAAAGGTTGCCATATCCATAATCCTACAGATGGAGCACTTTAAACTGTTTAAACTTTGGCAGGCAGCACTGTGTAATTTCGTAACGGGTCGCCCCTGGGGATTCCCATCACTATTGTTAACAGTAGTAATTTTACAGTAATATATTAACATTGTGACATCATCGTGTGATGCCGGTTCTTTGGTCATGATCCTGATTTTATGGAATTTTGAGCTTCATTTTTTGCTTGTCTCTCCAGTTTGCATATTATTTTCTACTTCATCATAAAATCTTTCCTCTTTTCTTTTATGCTCTCTAACATTTCTCATTATTTTCTTACTTAAATCCACTCATTACTGTATGTTTAAAGATACTAGCCTACTCGGTTATTTTAGAGAAAACTGAACATCACCTTGTTCATGCATGTGACCTGGATGATAAAGTTATATAATATCTTTGTTAAAGTTTATTTGTGTGTGTGTGTGTGTGTGTGTGTCTGTTTGTATGTTCCAGTTAGACAAGCTCACCATAATTATAACACCTGCATGAGCACAGCCGTCAAAACTGTGTGTGTGTGTGTGTGTGTGTATGTGTGTGCGTGCTCATTATGCAATCTTTTGGATCTTTTGGTTTCTGTCTCTCTGTTTCTCTTTGTCTGTCTCCCTTTCTGTATGTCTTTTTGTTGATGTCCCACTCTCTTTGTTTCTCTCTGTCATTCTTTCTGTTTGTCTCTCTTTTGCTGTTTTTCTTTTTCTCTTTCCTGCTGTCTCTCTCCCTCTCTCTTTCTGAATCTGTATTTTTGTTGCTGTCTCTCTGTTTTTCCTTAACTCTCTCACTACATCTCTCTTTCTGTTTTCTTGTTGCTGTCTCTCTTTATTTCTCTGTATTTTTACTTCTCTCTCTCTTTGTCTATCTTTACCTCTCTCTTTCTCTATCTCTTTTACTGTCTTTGTCCCTTTCTTCCTCTCTCTCTTTGTTTCTCTTTAACTCTCTTTATGTCTTTCTATTGTTTATTGTCTTTTATTCTCTCTGTCTCACTCTTTGTCTCTCTGTCTCTGTCTCTCTGTTTCCCTCCCTTCCTATCCCCCTTTTATGTCTCTGTTTCTTTTTATCTATCACTGGATCTCTTCAACTATCTCTTGGTCTTTCTCTTGGTCTCTATTTGTATGTCTTGTTTCCCTTTTTCTCTCTGTGCTTGTCTCATTTTTATTCATACTTCTGTCTTGGTGTTCCTGTCTCTCTTTGTCTGTATCTACTCTTGTCTGTTGCCCTCTCTCACTCTCTCTCTCTGTCTTTCTCTCTTTCTCTCAGGATCACCAGACTATCCTCCGAGCCTGGGCAGTGAAGGATTTTGCCCCAAACTGTCCTCTCTATGTCCAGATCCTTAAACCTGAGAACAAGTTCCACGTCAAATTTGCAGGTCAGAGTCCAGTAGCCAAATAAAGGCAGGTGCCAGGTGTAAAGCAGCTGTGTGTGTATATGTGTGTGTGTGGTTGTCTCTTAAATTATTAAGTCCTGGAACAGCTGGACTTTCAGCCTTGTGATAACATTATATCCTTTCTTGGGATTTTGGGACTTATCTATCTATCTATCCCTCAAGAATGTACATGTTAGCCATCGGAGGAGCCTCAGGAGTGTACACATTACGCTGGGCAGAAAAGTGGTGTACAGATCAGTGATGGGTGGGGTCTCAGTAATGTACCGATTAAGGGTGGGCGGGATCTCATAAATGTACAGGTAAGCATTGGGTGGAGCCTCAATAGTGTAAAGATGGGCATGGTCTCAACATTGTACAGGTTCACAGTAGTGAACAGGTTAGTGGTGGGCGGAGCCTCTGTAGTTTACAGGGTAATGGTGGGCGGAGCCTCTGTAGTTTACAGGTTAATGGTGGGTGGAGCCTCTGTAGTTTACAGGTTAATGGTGGGTGGAGCCTCTGTAGTTTACAGGTTAATGGTGGACGGAGCCTCAATAGTGTACAGGTTAGTGGTGGGCGGAGCCTCCGTAGTTTACATGTTAATGGTGGGCGGAGCCTAAGTAGTTTACAGGTTAATTATGGGCAGAGCCTCTGTAGTTTACAGGTTAGTTGTAGGTCAGAGCCTCAGTAGTGTACAGGTTAGCATTGGGCGAGGTTTCAGTAGTGTACAGGTTAGCAGTGGGAGGAGCCTCAGTAATGTACAGGTTAGTGGTAGGCGGAGACTCAGTAGTGTACAGGTTAGTGGAAGGCGGAGACTCAGTAGTGTACAGGTTAGTGGAAGGCGGAGACTCAGTAGTGTACAGGTTAGTGGTAGGCGGAGACTCAGTAGTGTACAGGTTAGTGGTAGGCGGAGACTCAGTAGTGTACAGGTTAGTGAAAGACGGAGACTCAGTAGTGTACAGGTAAGTGGTAGGCGGAGACTCAGTAGTGTACAGGTAAGTGGTTGGTGGAGGTTCAGTAGTGAACAGGTTAGTGGTAGGCGGAGACTCAGTAGTGTACAGGTTAGTGGTAGGCGGAGACTCAGTAGTGTACAGGTTAGTG
>JAQMYJ010000023.1:32142901-32168009 GCA_030014305.1 Clarias laeviceps | reverse complement strand
AGCGACCACTTTGATTTCAAGCACAAGAAAGGCAACAGCTTTATTATGCAAAGGTGTTCCTTTAATTAAAAACAACTCCCGCTGTTAAAAAATGTAACTTGGTAACTTTTTTACTCTGAGTAAATTTTTAATGAGCTACTTTTTACTTTTACTTGAGTGGATTTTTATAATGGTACCTTTACTTGTACTTCAGTAAAAATTTACAGAAGTAACAGTACTTTTACTTTGACAAGCAAAAATTCCTGCCATGTTAATGTGATCTGTTACCACTGATGTACCTGGCATTGACTCTGGATCCACCCTGACCAGAATAAAGCGGGTAATGAAGATAAGTTAACTGTATTGTTTTTTAATGAATTAATTTTACAAATTAATTAAATTATAGTGCATGCTGGGTAATGCAATGGTTTCAGATTGCCATAGTTTGAAGAAATTAATTTTAAAAAGTTGTGTTTGTGGCCCCCTTGTGTCGCAGTGGTAAAGTGCTTGCCCTGTTATCCAGAGATCACTGGTTTGATCCCCGGGTGATGCTGTAGTATCTCGCAGCCGGGGGCAAATTGGCCGAGCTCTCTCAGCGGGGTGGATTGGAAGGCATTTAGTGCTCCCACGTTAATCGTCTGTGAGCTCACGCAAGCAGAAGGAGCAAATAGCACTGTCCTCCGAGTGTGTGACGCCGCCCCCAACGGTGTGTGAGCGAGCAGTTAGAAAAGATGCAGTCAGTTGGCATCACGTGGTTCAGAGGAAACACGTGATAGTCTTCGACCCTCCCGACTGAATGATTATAGTAGGCTTAATGGGGGGACAACCATTGACCAGGAGGATTAGAATTGGATATGACTAAATTAGGAAGAAAAAGATGTGTTTATGGCATTTTAGTGTGGATGAAAAGGTGAAAACGAACATCAAATATTCACTTTTTAAAATTCACAAAGCTTAGTGTGAAACGCGATTATTCTCAATGACTTGGACGCATCCTGAAATCTGAATGATGGTTTTTTTTTCACATTCACATTTGACTGTGATCATTTAAATATTTAAAATGAATCTCACAATCCATAGTTTAAATTTTATAAATGCACTGCTTAGCCCTTTCATTCTGGCAATTTCCACTTTTGTGACTATTTCTGTTCATCACATTTCCATCCAATTGTGCTTCTTTTCTCTCTTGTTATCAGTCTTTTATGAGCACCATTATTGCTGCTTTTGTATTATTATGTAACGTGTCTTGAGGCTCTGTGAAATTTGCTTCACAATAAAAATGTTGACCATGATAAGCAAGAAAAAAAACAGTAGGTGCTCGCAGCATTAACGGCTCAGTGGAGTTCAGCCTGCTTTACAGAAAAAAATAGTCATTGTTTTGCTTTCGTGATGAAAAGAATCGCTTGAGGTCAGAATTTTGAAAGCCTGGGACCAAATAAAAGGCAGCGTTTCTGTGTTTTGCAAGCAGCCTAGTATGGATTTGACTGTAATTAGGAAAGGTTGTAAATATTTGCTCGTTACAGCTGAACTGCCGACGAAGCCAACATGCTGCTTGAGTAATTAGCGGTGCAGCTGTTTTGTCAGCTTTTTATAGCTTCTAGACAATTTTCTTTAATTGAGACGACAACAATGTATATATGTATATGTATATATATGTATATATGTGTTTATAAACACCTTCTTCTCCTTCTTCTCTTTCTCTATCGCTTTTTTAAAATCTCTTACTGCCACTGTTGTTCTTTCAATCTTTATCTCTCTCTCATTGTGTAAATAATGATGAAGGAAATAGCCTGCTGGTGTGTGTTTGCATATGTGTGTGTGGGTGCAGACTGGTTTTCGAGCATAGTCATCAAAGGCACTGAAGTGAGAGGCAGAACCGAGGTCAGATTTGCAGCCAGCCTTAATGGCAGATAAGAGCCGAGACTTTTAGATCACACTCTGCTTTAAAACACAAAACATCTCTTTTAATGTGCAATTACATCCTACTTATAGCTGTGTAAATAATTTTGAATGCAATCACGCCTAAGAAATTTGTATAAACTATCTTAAACAACAGTTCATCTTCAAGAAGGTTTATTTGATGACTGGTGGCATTCTGCTCTTACTTAATTGACCTGCTTAAATATTCTAGCATAAAATTAGCAAAACCTCCAAATATTATTACATCACATCCATCGAGAACCTTAATGACATTCTAATGATCCATTGTTTAAAATGTCATTTCCTTTTTTTTATTATTATTTCAACTCACTCTTCATCTATAACGCTATATCCTGTATTCAGGACCTATCCCAGGAGACTTAGGGCACGAGGCGGGGTACACCCTGGACAGGATGCCAATCCATCGCAGGGCGAATACACACACTCATTCACACACCACAGGCAATTTGGGAATGCTAATTAGCCTAATCTGTAGGTCTTTGCACTGTGGGAGGAAACCGGAGCACCCCATCAAGCACAGGGAGAACATCAAGCACAGGGAGAACATGTAAACTCATGCACACAAAGATGGAAATCGAGCCTGCCCAGGAAGCGAACACGGACCCTGTTGGTGCAAGACGACAGTGCTAACCACTACACCACAAATTAAAATTCTATTTGTCACATACAGAGTATGATATGCAGTGAAATGCATATACCGTGACCTAAAAGAAGGAAGGTTTCCCTGTGAAAAGATGACAATTAAATAAAAAAAATAGAATATTTAATTGAAATAAAAGAAAAATAAACAAATATAAAAAAAAAAAACTTAAGCCAAAAAATTTACAATAGTACAAGGTTGCTATAGTTCAATTCAATTCAATTTTATTTGTATAGCGGTTTTAACAATTGACATTGTCCCAAAGGAGAATACTACAGTATACTACTACTATAGGATAGTAATATAGTGGTATAGTTGAATGTAGTAATGTGCAAATGTGCAACTTGATGAGTAATGTGCTACATCCTGACTTGGATGGATTAGCAGGAATGTAGGGAGAGTGTTTATTATGTGAGTGAACAAGGAAGACAGATCACATTGTTTGGTCTATGTGGTGTTCTGGTTGAGAGTTTGTATAGCCTCCTGGAAAGAAGCTTCTCCTCAGTCTCTTTGTGTTGGCCTTCAGCGCTTTCCTGACCACAACAGAGAGAACAGTCCATCGTTGGGTGGCTGAGGTCCTTCACCATCTTCCTGGCCTTGGTCTAGCACCACTTGTTGTAGACTGAGTGTAGGTCAGGGAGCTTGGAGCAGATGATGAACTCAGCTGATCGCACCACACGCAGATAAGAACTGCTCGCCTGAACTGCATAGTGCTGTTCCCAAACCAGGTTGTGATGTTTCCCATCAGGATGCTTTCTGTGGTGCAGGAGTAGAAGTTCCCAAGCACCTTGGAGCGCAGTCTACAGTTTCTAGAGAGTCTGAAGTGGTAGAGACATTGTCTGGCCTTTTTTTTACCATGGTGTTGATGTGACATGATGTGACATGTTCTGGAGGAGGTTGTTTCTCTTGCACCAGGTCTCTTCCAGGTAGGCCGTCTCATTGTTGTCAGTGATCAGGCCCACCACAACGGTGTCACCAGCAAACTTGATGATCGTGGTCGAGTTGGTAGTGGCCACGCAGTCGTATGTGTACAGTGAGTACACCATACTACAAGTGAACAGGGGGGGCTCAGGACACAACCCTGGGGAGCTTTAGTGCTGATGGTGAGGGAGGCTGAGACAAGTCTGCCCAATCTGTACTGCCTATGGTCTACCAGTTAGGAAGTTGGAGATCCAATGACACAGAGATGGGTTGAATCTTGGATGCTTCAGCTTGGTGGTGGAAATTATAGTATTAAAGGCTGAACTTTCAACAAAGTCAACAAACATCATTTTAACACAATCCCCTTCCTAGTGAGTTCCGGTGAGTTGAGTAATGTGTGAAGGAGGTGTGAGATGGCATCTGGATTTAAAGACATTAACATTAAACCAACCAACTAGGTTTTGGAGTCCCCTTGTGCAGCTGGAGCAACTGTGCATGGGCGTGGTTCTGCAAGACCTCTGGGGGTGTGTTGTTGCGTCTGGCACCAGGACGTAAGCAGTGGAGCTTTTGGGTGCCGTGGGTTGTGGGATGGGGATCAGACTTGTTTGATCGGTGCATCAACTGGATGCTCGATCAAATTGGGATCTGGGGAGTCAGCAGGCTTGAGCCAGTGCGCTGTGGTGCACTTGGTGTTCTGGTGACTTTCTGTGGTGACCAGCACCAGTTTACTGGTGTACTGTATAATTGATAATTAGTCTTATTCAATTCACCTTGTTGTAATGGTAATGTCATGGCTTATTGGTGTATACTCCAGATAACAGGGTTTCATTTCAAGGCAAATCTGTAATTGAATATAATTATATTGCAATATATTCCAATATTAATGCATAAATAATACATATTGGAATCATTATATTAAAACTCGATTTCTTTCAATAACAGAGAATTTTTGTTCTCACACCAAATTAGCGTAATTTACATTTATTTCAGTAGTTTTATTGATTATCATCTTTGCGTTAATTCGACATAATTATGAATCGGATGCTCTTGTCATCATTCTGACTGTTTCTGGCAAAAAAAGAAGATCGAAGTAGTATTTCCTCCAGTGTTAAATATGCTTATTTTTGTTCTATACAGATCATGTGGTGTGTGAAGAAGAGTTTAAGTACGCCATGCTTGCCCTGAACTGTGTGTGTCCAGGCACGTCCACTCTGATTACCCTACTGATTCATTCCTCCAGAGGACAGTGAGTACACATACAAACATACACACACACAAACACACACATTTCAGTAACTAACTAATTGACTGAGTAACTAACTAATTATTAGCTAATTAGGGCTATACGTCTGGCTCCTCTTGAGGTTTCTTTCTCATGTCATTTCAGAGAGGTTTTCTTCATTATTGTTGCCTCAGACTTGCTCATTAGGAAACTAAATCTACATCCAAGTTTCTGTAAAGCTGCTTTGCAATCATGCCTACTGCTAAAAGTGCTGTATAAAGAAAAATAAATCTAATTCAGGTGTCTCGCTTGCTCTTGTAACTGACAGATAAAAAGACTGACAGTCCCTTACGGCTTACCAAGGGCTTTATGGGGTTTTATTTTAAATATAACTGTGGCCAGGGTCCATGCTGTGAGCTGTCAATTCAGGCATACCAATTTAATAATAGTAATAATAATAATAATAATAATAATTCATTTTATTTATATAGGCGCCTTTCTATAGAACAGACATAAATATCATATAAAGAATTTACTGTATTGTGTATAGAAGGGTCTTAAGATGACTGTGTTACAGAAGATATCTGGAAGAGAATTTCAAAGTCAAGGAGCAGTGTGTTTTAAAGTTACAGTATAGAGCCCATGGTGGTCAAAAAGGTTCATGCCTTAAGTTAGATAGTTTTTATGCTTGAATAATTCATAGGTCACTGTGTGGCTGTACAAACAAAAATATTCCTCTGAAACTGCAGGAACTGTACACTTCCCTCAAGACTACATTAAAAATACAAGAAAGTCTGGCTCTTTGGAAACTAAATATAAGGGATGGGGTCAAAACCTTTACACAGTTTTGCTGTCAGTCTTTCGGTTGCTAGCGTTGAGAGCTCGCCACAGGAAACCATTCGATCTGCACAAGAACTTGGCACGCCAGATGCCCTTCCTGATGCAACCCTCCTGTTTTATCCAAGCTCAGGATCAGCACTGGTCCCCCATCCAATAGCTGGGGTTTGGACATTGGCTAGGAATCAAACCAAGGTCTTCCACATGACAGGCGAGAGACCGTAAGTCAAGGACCTTCACATAGTACTGAATTTTAAACAAAGCCATTATTAATAGAAATAATATGTTTCGTCTACTTCTTGACAAAGCTCATACTCGATTTAATTCAATTTCATTTGTATACCACTTTTAACAATGGACATTGTCGCAAAGCACCTTTAAAGAAATAAAATAGAAATCGAAAAGATGCATTCATAGCTTTATCAGTTGGGCCCTGATGAGGATGCTGGATATAACTATGCTGAAGGAAAAACTCCCTGAGATAACATCAGGAAGAAACCTTGAGAAGATCCAAACTCAAGATCCTCATCCTCATCCCTGTGATACCTGACAGTGTGACCATGAATAAATCCCCTCTATAACTGTGTGCTATATTTGAAGTGCACTTGAATAAGAGTAAATGTGTTTCATGTAATGTCAAGTCCACTTTGTTGAGCTGTTCACGAATGGAGATTTGGGTATCCAAAATTGTTCATAGAAATTTCATTCCTAAGACTATTTGAGCGATTGCAGTCACAAACCATCAAAGCAAAATTGTTTGCATCATTGCAGTCCGAAGCCCGTTTCATGAATACTAAGTGGAACTATCCTCAATTATCCCACCATCCTCCTTCTCCGAATCGCCTCCCGTTTCAATCTTTTATACGGTTGAACAAGTGCATGTGTATTTTCAAAGTTGATATTGTTAGCAACCAGCCACAGTAGTGACTAACAGATAGATGTTAAACACAGATAGATGAAAAAGTCCTGAAGTAGACCAATATTTCATTTATTGTTACTGGCATACAATTCTAGAGTGCTCGTGTGATACTGTAGTTAAGCAATATAGGTGTATAAAATCAGCCGTATAAAAAAAATCCCTTGTTCTGAGAAATGCGATGTATTGCCTGGAACAGATCATTTTGAAAAACAAATAGTCCTGAGAAAACCAGGACAGGTGGCAACTCTAAGAGTGGCACAGAACTCTTATAGCTGCCTTATAGCTTCAGGTTCCCTGGTTCAGTGCTGAGCTCAGGTAAGTTTTATTGCATGTGTGGGTTTCTTCTAAGCTCTCCCAGCTTGTAAAAACAAGAACATTCGTGACTCGAAATTGTCCTAGGTATGAGTGTGTGGTGCACTGTGATGGTTTTCCTGGCTTGTCTCCAAGTATCCTAGTACTGGCTTCGGTTCTGTCATTACTCTGACCTAAAACGCTCCCCTAAAGATAAAGAAATAAATTAGCCTTACTCTGGCCTTTACCCCCCTAATCAAAAGGAACTACAGTATATTAGCTGTATTTTTGTAAGGAAGTGGTGCTCATAAGGACACTGAACACAAATAGTATGTGCACTCACAGAGGGATAAAAACATACCTCCACCTCCACACACACACACACACACACAAAAGTGATCACTGTATGTGTTTTATTTTCAGAACACCACCTTCAGAAACCTTCAAGCAGAGAGGAGGAGCCTTTCAGACTCTTACCAGGTCCGTAACCTGACAAAAACTACACTGATCAGCCATTAACATTACAACACAAAACATTACACCCAGTATTGTGTAGATTCACCACCTGGGCAGCTCTGGCCCCTCGGGACATGACTCACAAGACCTCTGGGGTATGCTGTGGTCTGGCCTTTGGTGCCTGTGGGCATTCTGTAGGTGAGCCTTGGGTGCCCATGATCCTGTCACCAGTTTACTGGTGTATTATCGCTTATCCATGTTAATGTTTTGTGATGGTAATGTTATAGCTGATCGGTGTACTTCCCAGCTTAGTGAGAACCGGCATTTAGTGGAGCCAATGAAAAAAATCCTATTAGGATTTAATGGTTTCCAAGAGTCCACTCATACGCCATTCAAGATTTTCAGCATTTAATTAATTACACTTCTGTATCATAATGGAATATTTGCCACTTTTGCCTGGATAATTACAAAAGCCTCATATTAGTGCAGGAAGTCCATTAGGTCCATCAAGGCCAGACTTTTGCGATGCATATTAAAGTCACATTAAAATACATCAGCAAGATCTGATTCTCTGTGATATTAAATTGTCTGAAGAGCGCAGGATATTATTAAAACCGTTACAGACCGTTACCTGTAATGCCTTATGCGCAGAAGCTGGATGTTTTCCAAACCTTCTGATTTCTATTCTAATCACACTTTTCCACACTTTTCCAAATCAGTGATTCTACATTATGTCATTATTTATCTTGTCAAGTGCCTGTTAAAAATTGCTTTACTTATCAGGGTACTAAGAGATGTAAACATGGATATCTGGGATGAACTAGAAACTGCGCAGAACGCTAATCGTTCGAACATCAATATATTGTCCTGAGCATGTTTTTCCTAAAATTTTCTAACTGTAGAGAATTTAATTATTTCCACACAGTATGCTTTACATTTACTTATTCTAACTTTCTTTTACATTTTGTACAGTACTTTCTTCATCTCTTCCTATAAACTACTATATACTGTATGCACCAACTACACAGGACATAACATAATGAACATTTTGAATTATTACTAATGGTAACAGTAAAAATACACTACCTGGCTTAAAGAAAAAAAAGCTACACCTTCTAATAATTCATTCAGGCCCACAACATGATGGCCGAATCCTGTGCCATCAGGGAAGAAAAAAAACATAGATGTGATAACGTGGTCATTCAATACACTCAGATCATCAGCTGACTTCATTTTATTGCCACATAACATTTCTGAGTCTGACTAGATCTGAGCAACTGAAGAAACCCCAGATCAATAACACTGCCTCCAGAGGCTTGTACAGAGCGCACTATGCATGACGGGTGCATCGCTTTCTTCTCACCCTGACACGCCCATCGCGCTGCAATCTGGACTCATCTGAAAATGAAGCCTTTTATTTTGAACAGTCTCACTAACAAGTGGTTTTCTTAAGGACATTTCGCTGTTTGGTCCCAATCCTCGTCACACTGTTTGTGTATGGAAATGCTTTTACCTTTACTATTAAACTGTTTTCTATTGTTGATTTTTTTATAATGCAACTTCATTCACTCATTTTTATAATATACTGTACCGTTTTTAACCTGATTCCAGTCATTCCAGCAATCTCCAGGATCCAGGTGCAGGATCTTCTGGAAAAAAACTGTTTGAAAAATCATACTACACTTTTTTTTTTTGATTGGCAGTGTAGTATGATTTTTGTTCACAAAAAAGAGGCAACCCCTTGTGTGTTTTTTTGCTATATTTTAACATCACACTAAACATATTTGACAAAAGTATTGACAATTTTCAATACTTTTGAAAAAAAAATACAGAGCTTTGCCTTTGTATTGCTTACTACAAGATAAACCAAATTCTTGATATGTCTCAATCGGGAATTATGAGTTGGCTGATTTTGCCATTGTGCATTTCCTTTTTTTTTTTTTTTTTGCTTTATTTCCACCTGCTGCCTTGAAAAGGTTCATAAAAGGTCAAGTTAAAGGTCAACTCTTAAAGTGAAATATTTTAATATTAAGATTCTATTGTGCTGTATGTTTTGTAAAGCGTATTGTAAACTGTGTTGAATATTTCATATTGTGACCAAACAAAGGTTTTTTAATGTGTTCCACAGGGAGGGAGGAGCAAACTCAGCTGACCAATGGCAGCGCACGTATCGCCGCTGCTCAGCCAATGAGGTGCACCACATCCGGCTGGAAGAGAGCAAGTTTTTCGGGGAGTACCAGGGCAAGAGCTTCACCTTTGCTTCATTCCATGCACACAAGAAGTGAGCTGTGTATATATACACACATTCACACACACTGCATAGACATGCATATACAGTACACTTACTCACTCAGAGTAATCAATGATCGTTTTATTCAGATTTCTGAAATACAAAAAATATTTTTGCATCCATTCATGACCCCTTGCTTTATTGCTAGTGGTGATTAAAGGATTGTATTGATTTTTTTTCTCTTTTTCTTCAGAGCTGATTTTCGTCATAAGACGCTATGGTGTTACGTTCCTCCAGGGGTTCTCTTTCTTTTTCTAGAGATCCTATAATGATGTTTTGCAATGACCAATTTGCTCTGCATTGCTTTTAACCAGTACCTCATCTTCAAAATAGCTTTTTTTTCCCCATCACGGTTAATAGTGAAGGCAGTTATGGAACAGCTGGGCAAACATCTGTCACCCATGTGTCAGGTGCTATTGGGGGATGAAACAAAACAAACTGCGCCATTCCTACATGTGATAGGAATTATCAGTCATAACTTCGGATTTAAAACAAACACTTTTCTCTTTGTCCTTTTGTTGTAATCATATTTATATGTTTATTTTTTATTTTTGTTTGTTTGATTACTGTATAAAATGTTGTATAGCTACAGTCTTATACTATATATTTAATCTAAAACAGTCGTTAATAAAATGTTACTTACTTTAGCAGCATGCTTCTTTTGCTTTCTCATGAAGATAACACATTTGTCACATTACCAAGAACACCACAAAGGGTTACTTTCTCTGTCCAGAAGATATTGATATTGATTTTGCAGAGTGTCTTGACACTGGAGACACCTTATAAGTAAATAAATTCATATAAATCTATATGCAGCCGCACTACTATTGTCAAGGACAATGATTGAACACTATCTGACCAATCAGAATCAAGAATTCAAGAAGCACTGTGGTTTGAACAGATAGGCAAATATTGTGTATAAAAACTGAGCAGGTTTCCAGGGGTTGAGGGTTCGAATCTTGCACCGGTCTGTGTGCATGGAGTTTGCATCATCTACCTGTACTTTATGGGGTTTCCTCTGAGTAGTTACCTGTTACCTGCAACAGTTCAAAAACATGTTGTGTAGGCTAATTGGTGTTTCCAATTGTTTCCAATTAGGCTTGTATGTGTGTGTGCTTGTGCGTTGCTTGTTGAACACTCCTACATGGTGTACCCTGCATAGTTCCATGGGATGCGCTCCAGGACCCTGCAACTTTATACAGGATAATGTCTGCTGTATAGATAATGGATGGATGGAAGGCTTGGCACCAGTAATTAGCCCAATTATGTTACTTTAACAACAGCAAGGGGAGTTTCATCTCAGTATCAATTCTCAATTCATGCACAATGTCCACAAGCCTCAGTATGTGGTTTTTGTTTGTTGTGTGTATTGACAGATACGGCGTGTGCCTTATTGCAGTACGGAGACTAGACACGGCCAACATCCTGTTGAACCCTGGGCCATGCCATATAATGGGCGCTTCAGACACCTGTTTCTACATCAACATCTCCAAAGAGGAGAACTCAGCCTTCGTGCGGGGCCACAGAGAACCCACCAGGGGCTCCGGGGACAGCTCCAGAGGCGTCCCACAAACCATCTACCACGGACTCACACGTCTGCCTGTCCACAGCATCATTGCAAGCATGGGTCAGTTATGGGTTATAATAATATGGGTATTTGTAGAACCTGATCTGCTCCCACAGTCAAGCATGATTTGTATGAGTAATGTTTTTTTTTTTTTTTCAAAATAAGTGGCTACTTGAGTTTGGCAGGCGGTGATGTCATGCGGCCAGTTTAATGCACCCACTGGGATGCAGTTCTTGAGCATCCACCTAAAATGTTGTATTTCACGAGTTATTTCAACATGATCTGAGGACTTTCCACAGAGGAGAAAGAGAAGGACCTCCATTATTTGCACACTCACACAAATCCAGTGCAAAAGCCATTGAAAGCATCTCAGTCATATCATGCACAACATTTTTAACATTTATGTCATTCCTTCATCATCTTCTTCCAAATTGACTGCAACCAAGGAAAGGCTGCGTGAAGCTGGGAGCAACAACATGTAAAGAGATTACTTTAAAATCTTACCATTTTGTATTTAAGAAGCTACAAAGATGGATAGTCTCATATTTGGTTCCAGGTTTTCATCCTGGGACGAAGGCATAACGTGGTTAGTTTCTGACCGGATGCCTCAGGTTTCTTGACATGATGAGACTCATGACTCAGGATGCTCATGAGTTACCTTCTGCCTCTTCCTTTTTGTTATAGTTGCAAACCTAGACTTAGAACCTTAAAGCAGTTTGAAAAGAGGTGGTTATATGGCTTCATGTGTCTTAAAGAAAGCCCTTACCCTCTAAGATTGCTAGGTGTTGCGTAATAGGCTGGTGGGTTATCATAAAATCATTTAGAAAAAACTGTCCTTTGTTCATTTCAGGACAGTGGTCTAGAGTATGCTTCATTTGTCCTCGGGTATGGTTCGCATCAGGTGTACCAAAACATAGACTGCTGTTTAGAATGTAACGTCATAACAATTTGACTGTCTCGGTTAAACATGGCTGCAAAAGGACGTTTTAGGTTGCAGTCCGTAATTAGAGTCGCGAAGGTGTTTCTCCGTAGCATCTGTTTCCTACGAAATCTGCATATGCTTGTGATTGGTGCGCATTTTCACACTAGAGAAACAACATAAACCAATATCACATAGTCTTTGTATTTGTTAGCGGATCACAAAACAAATAGGTGCGAATTAACACCTTCCGTCTCAGTGTGTGTAGATGCATCTGGGCTTCATTATATGCAAACTACTGTACAAATTAAATTAAATTCAACATCCCACCAAAATAACCTCTATAATTATGTTTGTCCACACATTTAAACTATTGATATTGAACAAATAATGTGGGCACTGGTGGCTCAGTGGTAGGTGTTTCGCCTGTCATGCGGAAGGCCCGGGTTCGATTCCCAGCCAGTGTATGAAGTGCTGGTCCCTAGCCCAGATAAAATGGGAGGGTTGCGTCAGGACCTGTGCCAAGTTGTAGTGCGGACTGGGTATTCCGTTGTGGCGACCCCTTGTCGGGAGCAGCCGAAAGACCGGCAACAAAAATATTGAACAAATAATGTGCTGCTATACAGTATATGAGTATTTATTGTATTTGAAACCCACCTACAGCAGTTAGACGAGACATGAGAATCCACACTTCAGCTGTTGCTCTCTTATCTTGTATTAAATAGTAGCTAATACAAAAAATAATGATTAGGAAGTGAAACAGATTTAGAAGTGAAAATTTTTTATTTTTATAACTTTTATTTCTGGACTGTAAATCTTTAAAGCTAAGCATTTTAATTGCGTAAGTTTATATTCCCTATATAACACAAGTCATCTTGGTTCTTAGCAGTAAAAACCATCAGTGGCAACAGACATGTAAAAGACATTCTATTTATTTACTCACATTGAAGATTGTTCTGTTGCTCAGCGTGACCACAGTGACAGGAGAACAAAGCCAACAGGATAACAAAGATGTCTCACACATCTGTTGGAACAACATCTCCACCTAGTGAAAAGGGCTGCAAATGAGAAAATCTGCCATCCCAGTGACCACATGAGATGTGTGAAAGAAGGGGGCGTTATGGTCATTGTAGGACTTTTGATTGTACAGAATAACAGAATACAATTATGAGAGTAAAAACTCTCACATTTATTTCTCTATATAATCCCCTGCTACACTATGCACTTATCCCAGTGCTTCACTAGTGCTTGGATACCATCAAGGTAGAAAGTTTTCTCAGGCCGCCTGGAGCCATGATTGGACTGCCTGCTTCACATCTGAATCGCCGGCCTCTCAGGAACTCCTTTAATGCCCCACACATGTAGAAATAACTAATAGCTCACTTTAGAAATGCAAACAGCGATATAAATTTAAAGATGCAGATATTTTGGATTTGGGGAAATTTAGGGAAATAGGAATTTTGTTGGCTCCAGGATTTATTCTAAGGAACATGAAGTAAGTTCAAAACAAACAACTTGGAGGGGTGATTTGCTGTAGTCTGTATTTTAGCTAATCTTATGCTAATCTCATCCTGCAGGCACCGTGGCCATAGACCTCCACGACTCCAGCGACAGCAGTCCCGAAGGCTCTGGCCCAGGGGGCGTGGCTCTGAGTGCAAGCAGACCTGGACGCAGTGGAACCCGCGTGGAAGTGGGTGGTGGGAACACCTTGGCCCCGCCCACTATGGGTGACTCGGGTGAGGACAGGAGGCACAGCATTGCTCCAGTGTTGGAACTTGTAGATGGTGTCCACAGCCCTACGTTTGACCTGCTGGGGGACCAGTCGGAGGACGAGGGGGGAGAGGATGGCAAAGAAGAAGAGGAGGAAGAGGAAGAGGAAGTGGCGGAGCGGGGAGAGCACAAGGGCCAATGGTGGGGAGCACAGGGCGAGTGAGTAGGCGATGGTTTTCAAACATAGGATTAAGATTAAATGTATTGAGGTTGCTTCTCAGTGAAGACATAAACGTGCAAACAGTAAAACTAATTGTGTGTGTGCTTGGAGCAGGTGGGTAAAGGGATATCCCCTGAATTCCCCATACATTGGAAGCTCTCCTGCCCTTTGCCACCTCCTCCAGGAGAAGATGCCTTTTTGCTGCCTTTGCTTGGATAAGGTGAGTCTTTTTTTTTATAAAGATTTTGGTTAATTAATGGCAACTTCTCGAGTGTCTTAATTATTCCTAGACATTAAACCAGATTTAACTGTGTTCAATTAAAGTTTTTAAATACAGCTTTTAATGTATGTTTCTTCACTCTTTTGTTCTCCCCGTGTCCCAGGCATGTCCTCATATGCCCTACGAGGACGCTCGCTCATACGGTTTCAAGAACAAACTCATTATCGTGTCGGCTGAAAGTGCTGGTAATGGCCTTTACAACTTTATCGTGCCTCTGCGAGCATACTACAGACCCAGGAAGGAGCTGAACCCTATAGTGCTCCTGCTGGAGAGCATGTGAGTCAAAACCCATGGCATCGGGGAAATGACCTCAGTGTAATTTATCTGCCAGTGGAATAAGACATCAATATTGCATTTGATAAAAAGAAAGAAAATAGGGGGGTTTGTACTGGAAATAACATTCATGCTTTTATAATTAGGTCATTTTAAAAATGCATTTTAGATATCAGTATTTCTTGATAGCATGTTTGATTTAGAGTTTAGTTTGATTTAGGTAATACTGCAAATTCAACACATTTATTCGCATATTTACACACCACACTAACTAGCTAGCTAATAAACACCATGTGTTTACTTATAAAAGTAAGTATTACTAGTTATTTTCTGTGAAAGTAATACATTACCTTTTCTTGTAAATTTTCTAGAAAAGTATTACTGTTTCCAACTACTATTTAAAGAGCTTGTTAGCTTTGTGCTTCTTTTCAATTTGCTAAAAAGTCCCTTTTTTTAGGGTGTTTTCACATTAGGGCCCCAGGATCGTTTCTGAGAACACTTGACCCCAAAATTTTGTTCATTTTGATCAGTGAGAACACCATAATTCCACAAACTGAGCCGGGAACCGAGAACGGAAGTAGGTCGTGGTTTAGACGCAACGTCACCAGTGCCAACAGTCTCCTTCTGAAAATCTCCAATCTCATTCTCTGACCTAGAAATCCATATCTGATAAAGTCGGAAGGCAAGCGAGAGCATTGCTCTTGAAATTTTTCCCAAAATAATAATAATATTGAGCATAGCGTGAAATCTAACTTCCTTCCTCTTCTTTTCTCGGTGATTTTCTTAGTGGTGGCTCACAAACCAAGTAGGTGCATACTGCCACCTGCTGTATCTGAGGGTGTAAATACGCAAGTGTACCCGAGAACGGTGCACAAAAAACAATGTGAAGGCTGGCCAGTGCAACAGAGCTAAGAACTCAGAGGACTGAACTCTAAGCCCTGCTGCTGAGAGACTTTATAGGTCATGGAATTTTAAAAAATAAAATAAAAATGTGTAATAGTCTCAATATATTACTAGTTACTAAAAAGTACAGTAGTGTTTTACTTACTTTTGTAACATGTTACTAACATCACTAGCTGTATCTGTTGCTAACCTGGCAAAGCTAAAACAAAAAAACATTGATTGCTAGTATGTTGAATTTTTCACTGTTCTCACCCAATAAAACTATTGTCAACTAAAGCAAACTCAAACAGATTTTTTTAAATACCCTTGGTAACCTAGGTGAAGTTAATTAAGAACATGTGAAGTTATTTTTTATTCAGAATTAGGAGTTTTATAGGGTTGTAATTGAGGAGATTTTATTGAATTGTGGCTAACATTAGTTGATGCTAGCAGTCCAGTAAACACTCTTACTTTAAGAACTCTTACAACTGTTCACAGTATGACTGTGTTTGACCTGTGAGTACATGTGTGTGTTAATGGTCCAGCTGAAATCCACTTCAGATAATGCAAACTGCTTATCTCACCATTAATGTAAACAAGCTACTTCCAAGCTCTGCCCCACCATAGAACAGCAGAGCTGAGCAACAAGCCAGCGAGGGTTTCCCTTATATGAGATCACTTTAGTGTCTAATATAGAAGATTAAACATAGGCATTTTTTTTATAAGTAGTTCCCATACTTCTTCACAATTGAGTTCATTACTGCTAAACATGCTAATGATAGTGACATCTCAATCAGGCCTCCACAGTAGAAACGAGCCTCACGGATAAGACCTGCACCCTCATCACACCGCTTCCACTTTCCACCCGTGACCTCATATCCGTCTCGCTGCATCAGCCCACATTAAGCGTGAAACCTAATCGTCACGGTTTTACCTGTGAAGAAAAAGTGATTCGGCACACGACGGTCCTTTAATGCAATCAGACGCAATAAAGCTCTGAGTCATTCAGTTCAATGCTTCTCATTTACTGATTGTAGATAGGATTTCATAGCAAGGGCTGCAGTTGTCAGTTTGGTGAATCTGATCAGAGACATTGGGGAAAAGACGTCAGGTGGTCGTTTAAGTCACCTCACGCTGAATATAATCAGCTTTCGCTTATTTTATTACTTTTTTAATCTCGTTGTTCGGCGAGTCTGGAGAAACTGAGCTCAAATTAGATTTAAAGAAAAGATATAACTATATAAGGCCATATCTGTTCAAAACTAAACTACACTGAGCATTTTATGTCTCAAAGTATTGTTTTGTTTGTACTTTTGTTCTTGGGTATAGGCCTTCCTGAAGCAGTAAATTTCTTTTTAATGCATAATTAAAAGAATGCATAATTTCTTCTTTTTAACCTTAATGTAGCCAAAATCAGACAAATTATGCTTATTGTCAGAAATTTACTTCTATAGTTTTGCTAAGAATTCTTTTCAAATGCTTTTATCTACTTTTACTACTTTGTAGGTTTGGAAAAACATATACTAGATTTATTAAAGGTCACATATTATACTCCTTTTCATCAAGTTAACATAGGACTCAGAACATGCCTGTAAACCTGTTTGCACTGTCAGTAGCTTTCAATGCAAATGAGCTACTGCCCTGCCACAACCTTGAATTTGCATGTTCTCCCCGTGCTTGGTGGGTTTCCTCCCACATTCCAAAGACATGTAGGTTAGGTTAATTGATGTTCCCAAATTGCCCATAGTGTATGTGTGTGTGTCCTGCAACGAATTGCTCCAGGCCCTCCACGACCCTGAATACAGGACAAAGCGGTATAGATGATGAGTGATGAGTGGGCAGGATCAATCTTTGGGCTAGTATAAAATTTTGAGGAATACTTCATTCTGGAATTATTCATTGTTAAGCCAACTTCATCAGAACTGTAGGCTGGATTGCGGTAACTTGGCTTGCTCACCCAGCATTGTTATACTTGGCAATCCAGACCAGGATAAAACACGTACTGAATGTGAGCCTGTGTCTCATCCAGTTTTCAAAAAGTCTTCAAAAGTAAACAGGCTGAACACACATCATCATCATCATCTAATCGAAGTACAATTTATACACTATCTCTGTGAAATCAAATCCCAGCATTGGCCAAATAATAAAAACAGAGATTGAGCTATTGGGTGAAAAGTAAATTGGGAAAAAAAAGGAGTTAGAGTAAAAGAAAAGCATATACAGATCAAACTTTATAATATTGTACTGTATATACTCTCATATACAATACATAGGAGAAATCTGTTTCTTTAATCTTAGTAGGTTTAATCTCACCAAACGTGGCTGTCTAACCGACCGCTTCGAGTTGGCTCTCAGCAGGTATAGATCAAACCAGCCAGACTAATGAGTTATACTTTTACTTCATGTTTGTTATCAGACCTGAAGCAGATTTCCTCGAGGCTATCTGCTGGTTCCCCATGGTCTTCTACACTGTGGGATCTATCGATAAGTAAGACAAGCCTCAGGCATTTTCTTTACTCTATCCACTACTTCTGTCTAATACGAAATTTGTTATTCCGTTACTGACTATAAAATGTGCTTGTGTGTGTGTGTGTGCAGTCTGGACAGTCTGTTGCGCTGCGGCGTGACATTCGCAGACACCATGGTGGTGGTAGATAAGGAGAGCTCGATGATCGCCGAGGAGGACTACATGGCAGATGCTAAAACCATCGTCAACGTACAGACTCTTTTCAGGTGCTGGTTATAAACGATGTGTATGAACGATCACCTCTTTACCTCTTGATGTGGAAATGGAAATGAATATTTAAGGACATTTGGATAATATGTGAGACTCATAGATGTGACACCATGACCTGCAGATATCTGGTGTAATCCCTCTTTAATAATTGAGCAGCATGCAGGATGTTATTACAGCTCTCAGACAGAAACGCTTTCATCCTGAGAGCTGTGAGCACTTTGGCTTTACCTGCTTTGCACATCATAATTTCCACAAAGCAAGAAAATGTATTAGCTAGCTAAGTAGCCACTAGGTCATATACTCATCGGTTTTTTTTCTGTTGCAGACATGTTTTTGGTATTTGTCAATATCAACATTGATTCTGATATTGATACCAAAATGAGTACCAGCTCCAGGGTTGGAGTCGCACTTGTCTGTGCATTGAGCTTGCATGTTCTCTCTGTTCTTGGTACAGTAGGTTTGCAAAACTGGTTGCAAGCAGTGACCGCAGTGACCAATGGCTTGAAGTCATAAGGCACTGCAGACAGGTGGAAAGAATGAATAAAATTAAAAGACAATTATTATTTTTTCAATTATTTGTTTTTTTGCAAAGATTAGCTTTAACTGAATTATTTTGTTCACACCTTAGACACAGCTCATATAACCATTTAAACACTTCTGAACAAAGAAACATAATTTTGCTATGACTCAACAGGTGGAAGGTAACTAAGTACCTTTACTTTGTTACTGTACTTAAGTTTCCATGTATCTATATTTTCTTTGAGTAGTTTTTTTATTGGATGCTTTTTTCACTTTTACTCCACTACATCGTACAACAAATATCTGTACTTTCTACTTCACTGCATGATGTGTAGTTTTTAAAGTGGTAAGATCACATCCTGCTGACTCTTATACGTAATTTGCCTTCCCTCCATGAAATGCTTAATCGTATCGCAGATGTTTGAAATCAGAAGTGGAGACAGTCAGTCAGGAAGCATTAATAGACAGAGAGAGAGAGAGAGAGAGAGAGAGAGGAGCAAATACAGACCGTGAGCTCAAACAGGCTCTGTACTTTTGATTTACTTTTTATAAAATTTGAATGTGAGTACTTGTGAGTACTTTTACTCAAGCGCGGGCAGTGGTAGCTCAGAGGGCTAAGGGTCTGAGTTACGGAAGATCGGCGGTTTGATCCCCAGTTCCATCAGGTTGCTGCTGTGGGGCCCTTGAGCAAGACCCTATCGGCTCCAGGGGCGCTGTATCATGGCTGACCCCAGTTACGCTGGGATTTCACTGTGCTGTAATGCATGTGACAAATAAAGGCATAACTTTAAGTAAATTATGACCTTTTACTTTTACTTAAATATTACTTAAAAGTAATATTTTACCGAGGAAATATCTATTTTTACCCAATTAAGAATTTGTGTACGTTGCCCTCCTCTATGAATATAAAGGAGAAATAATGTAGGGATGAATTGGTCATTGGCTCAGAAATAGAGAGAAAACTGTATCTGGGTCACCTGGATGTCTGGAGGCACACGGTGTGACTATATCCAAAGATTCAAATTTAAAATGCATCTAAATTCTAAGACTGAAATAACGGCACATAGCAACAGTTGCTAAGCAGTGTAGAGGGCTTGAGGGTTTTTTGTTTCTTTCCTTTTTTGGCTAACCAGTGTTTTACTGGACATTTAAGCAACCTAAGTAAATATAATGTTTTACCCCACAGGCTTTTCCCAGCTCTCAGCATAATCACAGAACTCACGCACCCAGCCAACATGCGCTTTATGCAGTTCAGAGTGAAAGACCACTACTCACTCGCCCTCTCCAAACTGGAGAAGGTTAGTCTCGTCTCACCACTACCCGCTACAGCTGTCTGAACTCAAAGCCTCAACATCATGCCACACTAGTAGTGTGTGTGTTTTGGCGAGTGCTGTAAGCTAACCCGGGTGTGATTTGTGTCCCCTGCTCTGCAGAAGGAGCGAGAGCGTGGCTCCAACCTGGTCTTCATGTTCCGCTTGCCCTTCGCCGCAGGGAAGGTGTTCAGTGTCAGCATGCTGGACACGCTGCTGTATCAGGTAACAGGCGAGCTGGTAATCCACACTCACGTGTTCATGTGATGAGCTCAGAGCAGAAAGTGATATACACTGGATAATGAAATGTTCTCTGTTGTTTGTTATGTGTGTGTAAGTCCTTTGTGAAGGACTACATGATCTCCATCACCAGATTATTGCTGGGATTGGACTCCATGCCGGGCTCAGGCTTCCTATGTGCAGTGAGTGTGGACATCAGCACAATCATCATCATCATCATCATCATCATAATGGTCACAATAATTAAAATAATGATGACTACGATAACCATTATAAGGACCATCATGACAATTATGACAATGATAACCGTTATTGTAATAAGTATAATGACTATAATTATAATGCCTATGATAGTAATTGTGACTGTGATGGTCACAATAAGGACTATGGTGATGGTTATGATTATAATGATGATGAGGAGGATAAGAACTATGATGATAACAATGACTATGATGATAATAATGAATAGGATGACTATATTGAAGATAATAGATTTGATGACTATGATTATAATGACGGTAATGATCACAATAATGAGAATGATGATAACTGTGATTATAAAGATAATGGATATGATAATGAGTGATTACAATGACAAAGATGATGACTGATTATAATGAAAATGACTGTATAATATGATGACTGGATATGATGATCAAAATAATGACATGGATGACGATAATGACTTTTGACAATGCTTATGAAGATATTGTATATGATAACAGTAAAGACGATGATGACAATCATTATAATGACTATGGTGTCCAGAATAATGATGATGACTATGATGATAATGACTAATAATGACTGATATCATAATGAATATGACAATCATGTTAATTCTGCTAATGGCTGTGACATTTATAACTATGATGATAAGGATAATGACTGTGATGATGGCTTTGAATATAATGACGATGATGTAGGTAATGGATATGACCACAATAATGATGATGACTATGTTTATAATGACTATGATGACGATAATGACAATGAGGAGGACTGTGATTCTGAGAACTGTGATCATGATAAAGACTATATAATGGATATGATGATTTATTATAGTGACTATGTTATGCTATGTTATAATGACTGATAATCACAATAATGACTGATATTTATAATGACTGTGATGGTCATGTTAATGCTGCTAATGACTATGACAGTGATGATTGTGATGGCTGTAATTATAATGATTATGGTGATGACGATAATGACTGTGATGATGATATTGATATCTGCTCTTAGATGAAAATCACAGAGGAGGACTTGTGGATTCGCACTTATGGCCGGCTGTACCAGAAGCTCTGCTCCTCCACAGGAGACATTCCCATCGGCATCTACCGCACAGAGGCTCATAAACTCCCCGTGTCTGAGGTGCACAAACCTGCAGCAACACACAAAACCACACCACAATCTGGCACAACATGATGTCAAGATAGTCACAATTATGTTCTACTTGAGTTTCTGTATTTCATTTTATATCCCAGCATTCAGAAAGCACTAACACAAATCCCAATGATATTTACGCAGTTGACAAATATGGGGAAACCAGTCTATATTTAAATATTACCCTTGATTTTGGTTCTATTTGAATTTTTTTTGTCACGCATAGCTTTTCAACATATGTACTGTACAGTATACGAGTAAATCTTTTCTCGATAAACTGATCATTTTAGCATTCGAGCAATAATTCCACATTGATTTTATCTAAAGCATATTAAAATATAATCTTAAATCTTTCAAATTTCTTTGATTCACTGAGACCCGTGCTTCCTGCTCCTCAGTCTCAGGTGTCCATCACAGTGGAGGACTACGAGGACACACGGGAGCTGCGGGAGCCTCTGCTCTGTCGCTCTGGTCCTCATCGCAACTCCACCTCATCTGAGCCACCCTCCTCTTCCTCCACATCCTCCCACACCATGGACCACCCTCTGCTGAGAAGGAAGAGCATGCAGTGGGCACGGCGGCTGAGCCGGAAAAGCGGACGCGGGTCCAGCGGTGCCAAGGGAGCGGGAAGTGCTGCCGAGAGAATCACACAGCAGAGACTCAGCCTGTTCCGGCGCTCGGAGAGGCAGGAGCTCAACGCACTTGTCCGAACACGCATGAAGCACCTCGGACTGTCGCCAACTGGATTCAGTAAGCGTGTGTGTGTGTGTGTGAGAAATAGGAGTTTGTTGTTGTAGAAATGCCATAATGTGACTGTTCAGGCCTTTTTCTTTCTCAAAAGCAGGGTTATGTCTGATGTTTGTGTTCTATACTCAAATGATACAGCCAAAAGTATGTAGACACCTGATCAAACGGTCACTTATTTGCTGCTGAGGCTCCACTTTTCTGTTTAGGCTTTCTGCTAGATTTTGTGCAGCTGTGAGGCTTTCTGTCCGTTTAGATAGAAGAGCATGATGAGGCCTCCGAATGGCGCAGTGGTAAAATACTCACTCTATCATCAGGAGATCGCAAGTTCAATTCCCAGGTGATGCTGTAACCTCTCACAGCTGGGAGGTCTAGAGAGAGGTGATTGGTGCTCTATTTCAGGTTTACGTTCAGAGCTGATGTCATGCTTTTAGTTCCAGTAAAGAGATGCAAAAACATTCCGTACATAACCTCATATGGGTGTGACGATCAAATGTCCATACTTTTGGCTGTACTTTTGAATCCCTTGACATTTTCTCTCTCTCTCTCTCTCTCACTCACTCCATTTTTATGCTGTCTGGTGTAAGATGGAATGACTGATCAGGGCAACAGACTCTCCTACATCCTCATCAACCCTTCACCTGACACGCGGCTTGAGCTTCACGATGTCGTGTGAGTATGCGAAAGCGGCGTCATGAATATGACAAATCAATCCCGTTACTGGTTTAGCAACGATCCTTATTATTATTAATATTAATATTATTGGCAGCGCAGTAGTTAGCACTGTCGCCTAGCACCTCCAGGTTCTGGGTTTGATTCCCACGTGGTGTGTATGTGCACGGAGTTTGCCTGGGTTTCCTCCCAGATTGGGCTAATTAGCATTTCCAAACGCCAATGTGTGGGGAAAAAAATGCATGACATAATCTTGTATTTATTCGGCAGGTATCTGATCAGACCTGATCCTCTGTCTCTGGTGCCTAACCAGGGGAGCGGTCGGAAGCCCTGCGTCTGCAAATCGGACACGGATCGCCACCGCTTCAACACGCAGGACAGCACTCACCTCTGAACACACACCAGCACAAGTACACAGCAGCTTGGAAGTGTATATGTGTGTATGTGTATACGAGAGAGAGAGGGAGAGAGAGAGAGAGAGAGAGAGAACGAGGACCAAGAGACCGGAGAAGACTGGCCTGTGAACTGAAACTGATTCTAGTCAGTTGTTCTTTTCTATCCAGAAGACTGCAGAATGCATGGACCAGAAACGTTTTATTTATGCATTGTTTTTTTTTTCCCTTATTTTTTGGAAGCCGAGGCCACGTAAGTGCATTTAAACGCAAGTCCATCATTTGTATTAGTCTACGTGCATGTGAATGTATGTTCAATAGCCAACACTGCCAATGCATTCTGGACTGCCAAAGGAACAACATTGCCAAAGGTCTGTTAAAGGAGAAACAAAACTCCTCTGACGTTGTCTCATGAGTGCCCGTCACATCCCTTATGTCCTCTCTTCATTTCTTTTTCCTTCTATACCCAGTGGCAGGGATATCATACGTTTCAAAAGCATTTGAATATGGGTTGGCTTGTTCGGCTCCCTGTGGCGTTTCAGCGTGGTCCAGCAGCACAGCGGGGACACAGAAGCTTATTACATAGGCAAAGAATCAAATAATGAACTTTATTTCGCTCTCTGTCTGTTTTGTTCTTCTCAAACGAGACTGTTGAAACTTCTACATCTGTAATTAATTCAGTTTCTTTACACTTCAGATCATTTCTGTGCAACAGTCTTCACTGTGTTGTGATGTTAACCTCGATAAGGATTGTGTATTTAGCTCTTTAGTTAGCTTTTTAACCCTGTTGCTTAACTATCGTTTTTGCCCCCTGTCACCCGAGTGTGTTGTTGTTGGCATCCCCAGAGAGGAGCCTGCATGCCAGAATCGCCATATACCCAGACTGCGCTGTGCTCCTGCTGGCGTCAGGCTACAGCTGCTTTTATTCACTGCCATTCACACACAAAGGCATTATATACGGAATAAAAATATATATATAAAAAACACAAAATCACTGCCTTTTATGAGTCTCATTGTGAAATGAATAGCTACTGATGAAAGACCACATGAGTCACTATAGCTGGAACTGAATCAGAAGGGTCTTCTGCTTTAACCCCATACTACTTCTCTGTGTAGAACTGCATAACACCATACCGACTCTGACCACACCCAGTCACTGCACAGACTCCTCTGGACTCTTACCAGGCCACCGGGTTTCCTCTTTGACCACGTCCTTTTACTCCCTTAGTCTTTTTCTGTGCCCCATCAATCCCACAGTCTCTTTTGGGGCCCATTCATTCCCATAGACTCTGACCACGCCCCTCCTGCAGACTCTGACCACGCCCCTTTACCCCTGCAGACTCTGACCACGCCCCTCCTGCAGACTCTGACCACGCCCCTCTACTCCCATAGACTCTGACCACATCCTTTCACTCCCACAGTCTCTTTTGGTACCCATCCACTTCCCAGACTCTGATAACGCCCATCCACTTTCACAAACTCTGACCACACCCATCCAATTTCACAAACTGACCACACTCATCCACTTTCACAAACTCTGACCACGCCCATTTACTCTCACAGACTCTGACCACGCGCATTCACTCTCACAGACTCTGACCACGCGCATTCACTCTCACAGACTGTGACCACGCCCATTCACTCTCACAGACTCTGACCACGCGCATTCACTCTCACAGACTCTGACCACGCGCATTCACTCTCACAGACTGTGGCCACGCCCATTCACTCTCACAGACTCTGACCACCACCATACAC
>JAQMYJ010000023.1:32128454-32142801 GCA_030014305.1 Clarias laeviceps | reverse complement strand
TGACCACGCCCATTCACTCTCACAGACTCTGACCACGCCCATTCACTCTCACAGACTCTGACCACGCCCATTCACTCTCACAGACTCTGACCACGCCCATTCACTCCTTGACCCTGACCACAGTCTTCTGGATCTGCTATCTCTTACCACATCAATCCACTAATTTAAAAAAAGCAACTGTTGAGATTTATGCACGACACTTATAACCAGCCAGTGTGTTTTAAAAGTATTATTAAAGTGATCTATTTATTACAAGTCTAGAAACATTTGTAAACAATACAAGCTACACTTTAATCAGTTTCTTTATACTCTAATATATGGATACGAAATGAATACTGACTTATTGTACTACTGCGAGACATGGATTTAAATCACTCCTCTGAAAGAATTAGCATTAAGCAACCTTCAAGATTAAAACAGCAGTCTAGCCACATTGGCAGACCACCACTAAACAATCATTATAGAAATTTCACTACAGTTCGAGGGAAGCTCTAGATGAAATGAGAATGGACTTCATTTTTTCAGGAACAAAATTAAAATTTTCTGTGTTTGCTTTTCTTGATTCCACGCCTACGGTTTGCATCTTTGTAAGGCCGTCACACTCTTTTAGCCTATGAATACAAATAGACGCATTTACACGGATTGATCAAGTGCTTCATCCAGCAAACACCGGAGATGACTCATCATCACCCCACCGCTAATGGCACTCCAGTTAATGCTTTCAAGCACTATTAGTTACAATTTGTCACAGATGCAATATTTCATTTTCTCTCTGTTTTGACCTGATGTGATGCAGAAATTTTTTTTAATGGATTTCACATGCTAGGTCACGGTCAATTTATACCGTCTACTACAGGATAGAAGACAGCCTGTTCCAGCACTGGTCTGTATCTAAAATAAATACAGTACTGTGCAAAAAGTCTTGATCCCCCCTCCCTAATTTCTTCATATTTTGCTTCCAAAGAGCCAGACTTTCTTGTATTTTTAATGCAGTCTTGACGAACATTTCTCCAGGCTTCCTGAAGGACTTTTCTGGCTCTGATTTTTGGCAAGTTTTTGTCTCTCGTTATTTTTAGTCCAGTCCCTGTACCTGAGCAGTTTCAGAGAAATGTGTCCTGTTTCTTAAGCCACACAGTGACCTATGAATCATTCAAGCACTAAAACATCTAACTTAAGGCATTATCAAGTGAGAAACAGGTGCAGATGATCAGGCCGGTGATTAACATACTGCTGATGCTGAATGCTGAGTCATTGAAACAGACGAGAGGGGAAATGAAGTTGCTGCTGAGGGAGTTACATTTTACATATTTAGTATGAAGAAATGAGGGATGACTCACAGTATACTGTATAACATATATTGTATATATATCCTTTAACTGAAAAATGTAATATAAACATAATGTGTTATAATTCTATAGTATAGAGAAGCCCTTTAAATCAATAAGCTAAATTGGGTATGAACAAGTATGAACAAAATTGGATCTAATAAAAGTATCTAATGAATTTTTTCAAAATACTGTTACGAATTACAAATAGTGTCCTGCAGTCGTATAGCTTGGTGTCTTTTTAAAATAAAGTTTCAAATTGTTCGCTGATCAGAAATTCGTGGTAGAAATGTGATTAAAAAAAAATCATAAATGGAGAGCGTGTAAACACTTGGTAAGAGCATTTATACACACACACACACACACACACACAATGTGATGAGAACCCACAGGATTGGGACTAAACAGATGTGTTTATAAGAATAACACTTATTAGTGGAACTCATCAGACTAAAAAGGCTTCAGTTTGCTAGGAAGCATAAAAATTGGACTTTGAAGCAATTTAAAAATGTCATGTGGTCTGATGAGTACAGACTGATCCTATTCCAGAGCAGTTTTTCTTCCTTGATGGCACTGGCATATTCCAGGACCCAGAGTGTGAAAGAGGGGTTCTGAGAGCATAAGGAATCATTTTCACACATGGACTGGCCCCCACATTGTGTGCTGTAATCAAAGCTGAAGGTGACTGAAATAAATACTAGGCAGTGTATCTTCTTATTTATAATAAAGCAGTTGTTACTTGTGCCTGTTAGCACTGTCGCCTTGCACCTCCAGGGTCCGGGTTCGATTCCCGGCCAGGCTCGATTCCCATCTCTCTGTGCATGGAGTTTGCATGTTCTCCCCGTGGTTGTTGGGTTTTCTCCGGGTATATGTGAGATTCCTCTCACAGTCCAAAGATATGCAAATTAGGCTAATTGTCGTTCCCAAATTGCCCGTAGTGTGTGAATGTGAGTGTGTGCCCTGCGATGGACTGTCCAGGGTGTATCCCACCTTGTGCCCTAAGTCTCCTGAGATCCAGGTCCACGCGACCCTGAATACAGGATAAAGCGGTATAGATGATGAGTAAGTGAGTTGTTACTTGTCATTTCCATGAACCATCCATTACTTAACGCAGACTTAGACAGTAAGCATAAGATCATTTTTGTTTTCCTCCTCTAATGGTACTCTATTGGTACAGTGTTTGACTCCTCTAATACCACAACAGCCTGCCAGTTATTACATTGTCATTTTTGTTGTTAATACATTTCAGAGAACAACCAAGAAACTATCAGCCCTGATTAGCATCAACACTGGAGATGTGAATCAACATGTTCAGACCAATCAGAAATCAACAACTTTACTTTTTCATGCATGAATTATGACACACTAACTCAAGATTTTTTTTTTCAATGTTTTTATTATTCTTAAGACATGCAAAAAGTTCTTATAAACATTAAAAAAAACGACAACTTTTTGAGGGAGTTTTCAAGAAGAAGTTAGTCACATGTCCACTGCTGGCGATTGGGTATTCAATTTAAAGGAATGTGTATTAGTCGACCAATCAATAAAACTGTATATTATGCGGAAACATATGACAATATATTGGGTTTTAATAATGTTTAACAAACATTTTAACAAATGTTTACAGTTCTATTCTGTTATGGCCTACAGATTAACCGGAAAATTATTCAACAGTTCGGTCTCTTAATGTAAGTTGCTCTTTTTTCAGTTTGTCAAATAAACACACTATGTAAGTTAACAATGCACCCAAGACACAAACCTACAGGACACTGTGTCCTGTGGGTTTGTGTCTTGGGTGCATTGTTTACAGTGTCCTGTGGGTTTGTGTCTTGGGTGCACAGGACACTGTATACAGATCTTTCATGCACATGCTGCATCAATTGCCTGAACTTGTTTAAGTTCTACTGCTGTATGCAAGGTTTTCTTCAGTGTATTTAACATAGACCTGATTTTGGAGCGCTTATCAGCATTTCCTGATTTCTTAAGCCAAGATGAGAACCCTCCCCATTGGACCAGTACATTCTTGTCTTGGGTATGTGTGGAATGACATGATCGTATTTATTCCTAGGAAGGTCTTAATTTCCTGCTCCTGTCATGAGCAGATTTTCTTTTCCTGTTTGGAGAGCATACAAGATTATATCAGATCTACATGTCCCTTCGGCTAGACAGTCACTGCCACACAATAAAACTAATACTGCGCAAAATGTTGTAGTTTTTTACAGTAAATACCCTGCAAGGTACATAACTGTAACTTAGATAAACTGATTTACAACCAAACTACTGGAAACAAAGTATTCTCAAAACTACAAATTTGCAGTAGTTTTTCATCGAAATAAAAGTGAGTGAAATTAAATTTATTATCTAAAAGTCTTACTGACAAGAAATAGAGCTACTGACTTTGAACTCACTCCCTAATATATGAGCTTGATGTACAGTAGGCTACATGAGCTAGCTTACAACTAGCTAGCTTGCTGTTCATGTGACCTAAAGCTTTGAAATTGTTAAAAAAAAATTTATAGCATTAAATTTAAAAATGTGTTGAAAATTTATATAAAATATACAGATTTTATATTTATACGTTTATAGAAGTGAAAAGGCTCGAGGCATAAAAAAAGATAATTTAAAAAATTTTATTACTCTTTGCTAAAGCTACAGTATGAGGCGAATCCTAATAGAAGTTTAAAGCTAGTGTGCTTAACAACTAAGTAAAATTTCATTCTCGCTCTGTGTTAAAGATACTATAGTTTTTAGAAATATTGTTTATTGGTTAGTATTCACAACATGAATAAAATAAGATCGACTTTGACTCTGATTACAATGTACATAAGAACAAATACATGAATATTATTTCTAGCACATCAGTCACCAGTTGGCGCTGTTCCACACAGCTACTTTAAAAGGGCAAATTTTTAAAGGACCCGGGTTGCTGCCGTTGATGTTGGCGCCGGGGCAGAAGAAAGGGAATATCTTTCCAGTAAAGTGCACGGTGAAGGTGTAGACGGGCTTCAGGTTCAGAGGGTTGGAGAAACTCACCTCCCCGGCCTCATAATCCAGCTTCACCCGCACTCTCTCAAGACGGCCTGTCAGGTCCAGCCGCCTTGGTGGAGACGTCATGGCTGTGTAAACGCCGTCTGATAGAGCGATGGTCCAGAAGCCTGCCTCTGGACCTCCAGAGACTTTCCCCTTCCTGGGTATGGACTCCTTCACCACGCCGATGACCCAGTCGTTGTTGTCCTTCACCTCCACTTCCCAGCTGTGTCGTCCTGAGTCGAAGCCCTCTGACCCCAACACAAAGACGAAGTGGTCGAAGCGCTCGGGGTTGTCAGGAAGCTTCTGCATCGTGCCGCTGTTGCTGACCTGGATCAGGTTTTTACACAGGGTCAGACATGGGTAGGCCGTGTTTGCGTCCAGAGTAACTGGAGCTAAGAAGTGGATAAGAGGCGTTATCGTTATAACGTGACATGAATTGGAAACTAGTCTTACATCTTAATCATAAATCATCAACAGCTTTCCCACTGACACACACAGTCTGGTTAGGTTTATTCTTAAATGTGTATTATTTATTTCCCTTAAATTTTTTTTTTTTACACCTTTTTGAAGTGTCTGTAATGCGCTGATCATACACTCGCCTTGGGCTCAAATACAGTATTTTACCACAGTGCTAATTTCATAACTGTCCATTTAAAACAAACTGTCTATACAATGTACTAAGTAGATGTTTCTGTGCAGTGTTATAATGGAATAAAATTTCCAGTTTATACTGCTTTGACCCAATCACAACATGTCCAACAATGTTTAATTGCCCACCAAAATGGCAAGGTTTATAATATTTTATTAACTAAATTACAGTCAGTCAGTGATGCTGTATCTAAAAAGCGGACCTATGAGCATGAGTCCCTGTGTGTGGTGAAGCTTACTGTATTCCACCATGGCCTGCATTTTCTCCCACAAGCTGAACTTCAGAGAGCTCACGTGTTTCGCCACGTTGATGAGAGCAGCTGGAACTTTCTCGGGTTCATTAAAGGTTAAGTCTGTCCTGCAGTCACAAGAGATTCACTATATAGATACAGTAGTTTTATAATAAACGTAGGATAATTATATACAAAGTTATCAAGTATGCACTAACCTCTTTTTTACATTTTTGTAGTGCTAAAAATGTAAATAAAAAAAACACACACAAGAAGTAAAATTATAATTTTATAAAAAATGTTTTGACTGTCAGTAAAATAAAAATATTAAGGATTAACTTAACAATTATGAGTTCACTTAGACATTTAAAGTGTAAAGAAAAATGTAGTAAAAAATAAAAAGTAAAAGATGCACATAATGTAAATGCACAGGCAAAAGTGAAAAAAAAATATTTTTTTTATTGATAATATGCTAATATTAGCAACTAAGATTTTAGTTGTGCAAATTAATTAGATTAAATATAAATGTTATTACTAAAAAATTTATAGATTATTAATAATAATAAAAACAATAACAATAATAATAATGTTATTACTATTATAATAACTAATAATAAACAACTAAGATTTAAATAGTGTAAAATAAATTATATTAAATCTGAATTGTAACTATTTTATTTATTTACACAATTTAAATCTTAGTTATTATTATTATTATTATTATTATTATTATTATTATTATTAATAATAATAATAATAATATAACCAATCATATTTATTAAAAACAGCTTTATATTTATTATAATTATTGTTGTTATTAGATTTTTTTTATATATATATGTAGAATTTTTATGTATTATTATTATTATGCAATATTATATTGTGTTGAAGTTGATTCTGAAAAAAGTTCCCACACCTTCAAGAACACAGGGTCAGTGTAAGTGATTTCTTCATCTATGGTTCTGACTGCGTGAGAGAACATAAGAATATCCCGCAAGAGCCTGTCTGTGTTTTTCTTCATTAAAAGCAACTTCTCTTCCTCTTCCTCAGCCAGGAGAGCGATCCTCGACAACTCCTGTTTTTCCAGGAACTGTCTGATCTCTGCAAATTCCTCTCTGATCTGTTTCTCCGCTTGCTGCCGTTGGTTCTGTCCAAATGGACGACAAACATCACATATCTGTTAGACTTTTACTTTTTATTCATTGATAAACCACATAGATTGATGTTTCATTCTAAGCAGTTATTGTCTTTAAACCTCTAGAGGTAAGATTGTGTATTTGAAGTTCTGTCTTTTGTTGATCTTTTGAACAAATCTTTAAAGTGTTTCTCGGCTAATTGTTTTTGATTTGTCTGAGAATTCTTATACATCAGCTTCACAAACTATTACTAGGTGTATAATTATTGAGTGAACTTTCTTTACATCACTGTATATTACCTAAATACTTAATAAATGCTTTCTGTCCACATCCATTAAACCTGGCTTTAGTTAACATCTTGGAAAGTTCTGTCTGCTCTCCATCATTACCTTGATGTGAACGATGGTGTCTTCACGCTCCTGCTTGGCCTCGTAAAGCCGTCTGAGACTTTTTTTCATTGGCACCACCTCCCTCTTTAACTCCCCCTAAAAAAGAGCAGAAAAACACAATTAAGCTAAAGTTGCTAAAGCAACAACTACAGTAGCATGTATGCTCTGGCTTGGCCTAATTTTCAGTCCAAGATGGCAGACAGTTAACTGATTTACACTTACCTGTTTGGCTGAATTTTTTAACCAAAAAGACACTTGATGGTACTGAGATTTAAACTCGGAACCTTCCAATGATTAATTATAACCTAAAACTTTTTTAAAAGCTCATAGAAAGTTTCTTTGTCCCACTGATTTCTCCTTTGGTCCTGGTGATTTTTTTACTTACCAGTTATGTCTTGCCTACAGATCTACAGTCAACTGTATCAAACTACTGCTCATGCAACAACATGGACTGGTTTGACCACCAGAATCGCAAGCTATTCGCCCACTTCAGCATGTATGAGCTTGTGTCGCTGTGACTAACAGAAGAAAGAGGTCATGCGCCACCCTAGTCTCTCTAAAACCAGGAACACTCTTCCTCTCCGGAACTCCAGGCCACTCCTAGATGGCTGTCTTACGTTTACAGTATTTGGTCGACCTTATCCAGAGCGACTTTTTTTTTTTTTTTTATCTCATTATACAGTTGAGAAGTTCTATAATGAAGTGTGGCAGATCTGGGAATTGAATCTGGCACCTTCCATAAAGTAGTGCAATGGCTTAACCACTGGTCTATCCCTGCCCCCTGAACCACCAGACAATAGTGTTTGAGCTTTGTTTTGAGCTTTTAATGTAAGTTTTTACATCCGTAACCTGCTGGTATGTGATTACTGTCATGTCACAGTTCTCAGTAAGAACATTTCAAAAATAGAACTGCGTGCCAACGTTTATATAATAAAAAAATATATTCAGTTACTTTCTATATTAAAAACAGTTTGCCAGGCAGTATTCTGTTTAAATAGAAAGACACAATCAGACATTTTAAACTATTAACACATAAATTATAAACCTTTGACCGTTACAGCTTTTTCATTTCATAATGGGGTTCTGCTTGGGACCATCTTTGAACGAGACCACTGTTTAGATTTTTCTGTATACATTTATTATTATTTTATATTATTTTAATGGGGTATACCCCATTTTACCACATTTTATTGCTATTTAAGTAGTTCACAATTCCGTAAATAGTTGCACTGTTGTCATTTTGTTATAAATACAATTGTACATCAAATGTAGCAGTGCATTTCACTTAATTTTATTTATTATTATTATCATTATAATATAAACATATATATAATATTTATTTTTTTCCCCTTTATTAATATTATTACTCATAATGAATATGCTTCTATATATATTCTTTATATACAGTATGTTCTAGTCATTTAACCTTGCACTAGTAACTTTGGGCAGCCATCACATTATCCTATGTCTGCTAACTACTGTATATGTAAGATATACATATATCTTACTATGCTTGTCTGTCTGTCTGTCTGTCTGTCTATCGATGTCCACTGTACATCCTATGAGACACATGAAGCCACACATCTCATACCTTCAGCTGTTAACTAGACAGTAAAAGATCATTTTATATCAAGAATTAACAGATTTTAAAACTCTTATGCAAGTTAATAATCAGCTGTTCTAAAATCACCTACTACTGAACTGAAAAACACCACTATACCTGGCGTGTTCCTCAGAGTGTTTTGGGTTCAACTTTTCAGCTTGTTGTAAATACACATGGATTGGAACGATGGGGGATGAAAACATACACACACACACACACACACACACACATGCACTGAACGCATGTGGACTTTTCTCAATTTTTTTCCACTCTGATTAGTCAGAGGGTGTTGATTAACTTTTCTATAACAGCAGCTCTGATAGTAGCGTGGCTGCAAACCCCAGATATATTTTCACACACTCGTTTTAATGTTCTATCATTTCCATTGCAACGGCTTATGGTGAAAATGGCACATAAATGGATTTTTAAAAACATGCAAGTTTTCTATAAGGAAATGTTTATTTTAAATCTCCTGTGTCAGCGGTTAAGCTGTAAAGTTCTCAGATATACTCATGACAGACTTAACTTTGAGTAGTTAAAAAATAAAATAAATAAATTTTTGCTGGCAAATATCTGTACTTTTATTTCACTACACTTCTGAGTGGTGTTGCATTACCTAACCACAGTGGTGTACTGTAATATTTGAAGCAGTTCGTTTGAGACATGCCTGTTTATGTACAGTAAGGAGTGTTTGAAACCGGGAGTGGAACTCGTTGCACACAGCAACAAAATAACATGTTCACAATTGAGGAAAGCAAAAGAGAGAGAGATTTTTGCTATGGAAAAGACTATTGTAAGTCTATGATTACCTGTACTATAAAAACGTACACACACGATTTGTTTTGTTCATGTTTAACATGAACATGAAGCAAATTTTACACACAGTTCCTCCATCGCTGATTGTTTTCCTCATACAGAATGATACAGACTTTTATTCCTTACAAGAACTTTATATTTGGTTAAATCCATTTTATCAGAATTAAAATGTGTGTAATGTTATATTTTAAGTCAATTTTTCTTTTAATAGTCATCATTATTATTAAGCACTGACATATTGTACTGTATTTCTTACATGGTTTGCTTTCTCGATGATTGTAACAAAATAATACAATGAAGACATGCATGGTTTATACGGAGTTTTTTTTTTACCCTTCATAATTAAAATGTCAAAACTGTTTGTAGTTTCCCTGAACATAAAGCCTGTCCTTTTCCTCGTCTGATAGTTCGCTGTGGGAATTAGAGCCGTTTAGACAGCCGACATTACCAGTATCGTCACGCCCTGTTGTTCCCCGCATCAGAATGAAGGTCAACATTGTAGGGGTTTGTTAATGTCAGAGACTAATTTCGGTCACACAGTAACGCTCACCTTAAGGTCTTGCGCCGCTTCCTCCATGGGGGACACGCGGTGGCCTTGGTGCTTCTTGGAGGTATGACACACGCAGCAAAGCAGCTCCTCGTCATCATGGCAGAAGAGCTTGAGTGGCTCTCTGTGAGTAGGACACAAGTCCATCGACTTGGCGGTGGTGCCAGGCGACGAGGGCGGAGTGTTTAATCCCTTCTGTTCCTGCACCAGCGTTTCACACACGTTCTTGAGCACGAGGCTGAGGGTAGGCTCGGTCAGCGAGCACCTTTTCCGGCACACAGGACACTCGCGCTTGGGCGACTTCTTGTTCCAGAACTTGTTCAGGCAGGTGCGACAGAAGCTGTGGCTGCAGCGTAGGACCACGGGGTCCGCGAAGATCTCACAGCAGACTGGACATGACAGATGGTCCTCTACGACCGAGCGGGAGCTGGAGGACAGAGATCGGGGAGCTAGAACCACCGCCACTTTGGGGTTCAGGAGCACACCGTCTTTCCCAGGCTGAGAGGAAGCTCTTCCACGTAAAGGCATTGCTCAGTAGTTTGGGCTGTAAATCACAGAAGTCACTTCTGCTTGAACGCAAACTTATGTATACATATGCGTCTCCAAACACGCTAGAGAAACTAGAAAATTTGATGCTTTCTGATAACACCTGCCTTTTATACGTAGGCATGCACTATTTGACTGACCACAGAAAATCTTGCGTCATTCTGAGGGGAAAAACACAAGGCACTTCAGCAAATCAGAGAGGTGTTTGCTGTAAACATGACTGTTTTGGAGACTCGGCTGGTGTTGACTTACACAAGCATGACTTCACCAAACTAAACAATGTGAAAAATAGATTGATGCCACCTGACAGGATTAAAATGATGACTCACATCCTACAAAATCACTTGTTACAAATCCTACTTTAATTTACTTAAAAAAATCGATCTAGCACACGTCAATCTTCCAGTCGTGTAAAAATTCCAAGGCCTCACCCTAAACACCGCTGTCAGAGTAAAGTACAGACATGTGGGAAAAACTGACCTTAGCGCAAAGGCTCTCAAACATTATCCAGCACGGCTACTGTAACAGATCCTACACTGTGTCTTATGATCAGAGATAATAAATTAATTAACAAAATGACAGACAAGAACACTCGACAGGGCTGTACTCCATTTACAACTCCAAGAAGCAGTTATAATACACAGCCTGAAAAGCTCATCTAGGATATTATGAACGTGCAAACAACAGCATGCGGAAAACTATCTTTTAACATTTTTAAATAAACTAAAATTTTAAAAACTCCTCATTAAACTCCATATCTGATGCCACTTCGACTAAATGGTGGCAAAAGGCTTTAGAAAAAAAATAAACTGCACGCATGCAAAGAAAAAGAAAAAAGCTAATCACAGCTTATACAAAAGCTCTTTTCATTACAATTTAAAATGCACTACATGTTGAAGACAAGTCATGTTACAGAATTGTACTAGTATAACAAGGCAATTACAGAGAAAAAAATTCAACTTGTATGTTTTATATACTGCCTGCTCTAAAACTGTACATTGTGATAGACCACATTTAGCTTGGACCACAGCGTGCATTCATTATGGCATTGTTCAACAACATCACATTATTTCCGATAACAGAAAATCTGAAAATTCATGGAGAATAGAGATCTCATACTGAAGGTGAGAGTCAATGAGAAAGTCAAATCACTCTGTAAACTTCTCCACACAACCCAAAGACTTTCAATAGAATTAAGTTCAGAACTCTGTGGTGGCCAGTTTATGTGTGAAAATGATTCCTTGTGCTCCTAGAACCACTATTTGACAAGTTGACTCCTGTGCTATTCGGGAGGAAAAACTCATTCAGTACATCCAGGTTGTCAGCTGACTTAATTTTATTACCACATAACGTTGATGAGCCTAGACCTGAGCAACTGAAGCAACACCAGGGCCCGTATTCACAAAGCTTCTTAGAATTCTCTGAGAGAGCTCCTACATTAGCGTAAAAAGTCCTAACTGGGAGTCCTAGACTAAAAGTGATTTAGGAAACTTTTCAGAGCAACTCTGAGTAAGGAAAGTACAAAAACCTTTATCTTAGTAAGGAGGTGTGGTCGCCCCCTTTGCTAGGGATGATTTAGCAATTCAAGGACTGTGATTGGTTGATAAAAAATCTGTAAAGGTCTTAAAATGTGCTCTTTGTGAAAATAGAATATATGATAATAGAATAGACAGTGAAATCATAATGTTTGTATATAAAGAAATTGTATAATCATGACTACAGGCTACTTTATGCAAAGTTTTTGTTATAGGCTAAATATCTTAAAGTTAATTAAAACAGCCAAATGTTGAAAATGTCTCTACTTTTAAAGCAACCAATTTCCACACCGTAGTTACTATAATTAAGTTCTTACATTTATTTACCATACAGATTTTATTCTTGTAATCCATTTCAGATTGATGGGAGCAAAATGGATCAGCTTCTACCAATTTATATAATTGCAGGACAGTCTATTTAAATGACACTTTTGGATGCCCAACAATCCAAGAGAGATGGGACAAAGTAAAAGAACAAGAAAACCAAATTGAACAGAAGAGCAGTGTTTACTTTTAGTTTTTGGAGAATATTTCTTCTTTCCACCATTTTGTCCTCTGCTATAGAAACTCTTAAGCCTCTTAAAAGTCCTCCTCCTCTCTACTCTTATGAATTTTTACCTTAGGAGCTGTTTTTAGAAAGATGTTTCGTGAATTATTTTTATCTTTACTACGATTTAGTCCTAAATTTAAGGGGAAATTTTAAGAAAATGTCATAATTCCTAGAATTTTCTAAGAATTTCATCATTAGGAGCAACTTTTAGGATTAAGAAGCTTTGTGAATACGGGCCCAGATCATATCACCACCTCCAGAAGCTTGTACAGTGGCCAATATGCATCGCTTCAAGCGCTTCCCTGACACACCCATCGCTCTAGAATCAGGAATCATTGCAACACATTTACATTTAGGCACATCTGAGCAGTTGAGGGTTAAGGGCCTTGTTCGAGGACCCAACAGTGGTTGTGGGATTTGAACCTGGGATCTCCCGAACCATAGTCCAATGCCTTAACCACTGAGCTACCCCTGGCTAACACATGGCCTTTTCCATTGCTCCGAAGTCCTTATACTTTATACTCCCTACCAAACTGAAGCCTGTTTTCTGATGAGTCTCACTATCAACTGATTTTTATTATGAGGACACAGCTGTTTAGACCCCATCACATTGTGCTGTATGGAAATGTTCTTACTTTCACTTTCATTTAACATAGCTCTGATTTCTACTGACTGTATATTTTTTTTTTCGATGCAACTTCACCAAGCATTTAAGTGATCTCTGATTTTCATGCTCATTTATAATATTTTCTGACCACATAGCTTCTGTGAAGTTGATGGTTGAGCAGTATCCTTCCAGGTTTTAATAATGTGTTAGACAGTTCTTAACCAAGCTCCAGTTCCAAGTCTCCTTTGCTTGATGTGGACAATTTCTTAACCATTCTGAAGCACAGTAACATCTCTTCCACAACCACAGGATACATCTTCTGACATGGTTTAAGAAATGAGAAGCTCCACACTGCATCAGTTTGGATTAAAAAAAAAAAATTCCCAGCTGGAAGATATTAATCACTGCAGTAATTACACAGTACAACTAACACTTCTTAAATATTTGATAATTTTATAGGATATAATTGTCAGTGAAGGAAAAATTGCTAGGGCATTTTTGCTCTTGTTATCCTCGCTCGCCCTGATGTGACTTCACATAAGATGATCCCCTTCCCCAGAATATTGCTCAGCTCTGCTGCTTTCCCCTGGGCCGTGGCTCAGTAGCTTGTTTACATAGACGCTGAAATGACAAATATATATGAGCAGGGAAATAAAAGGAGTTTGAGATATAAAAAGATATAAAAAATATGAAAAAATTATAAAATATGACACTTTTAATAAACAGACATGACATGATCTAGACCTACTGCAGGTGGAACATTCAGAAAAAAAATATTGAATCAGTTATGGTTTAAGTAGACTAAGTACATTAAAACCACAAGGCAGATGTAAGTTCTTATTTTATTGATTTTCTTTTTTTTTCTCCCAGCTTTCTGTATAAGGCGTAATGTAATTGTAATCTGTCCTACATCATTCAGTTTTGAAATACTGAAAACATTTTTTGACAAATATGATTACACTGCTATTATATCAGGGTATCATCTCATAAATAATTGTTCTCCGGGGTATGTGTGTGAGCTGAACGGTGGATGCACTGAAAGCAACAATAACAATGGATTCTCAGAAATGATGTTTCTAAAAACAATATTAAATGCAGGTATTGCTCAGGTTTATACTGGTACTATGAAACACAGAAGTGGACAAAGTTTATAAATATCCTGATTTGGAATAAAAAAAAATTCAGAAACAAATTTATCAATTAATAATTAATAATTTAGAGTGCACCACCTGTAGGATTATACAGGAACTAACAATGTTTTACCATCTCAAATGTAAACATATACAAGCATTTAAGTGATCTCTGATATTCATGCTCATTTATAATATTTTCTGACCACATAGCTTCTGTGAAGTTGATGGTTGAGCAGTATCCTTCCAGGTTTT
>JAQMYJ010000023.1:32100718-32120063 GCA_030014305.1 Clarias laeviceps | reverse complement strand
TGTGTGTACAGCGCACGTGTAAAGCAAAAGCAAGTCTCATTAGAGACGTTAAAAATCCATTTTCTCTCTCTGCTCAATACTCAGTCTGCTCTGTGTCTGTATGTGCGCGCGTCATTGGACACCGTGCCCCACACACATACACACACATACACACACACACACCTCTCCTACTTTCGCCTTCACAGACACACACACACACACTTTTTCTCTCTGCTCTACACAGAAACACTGCTCTATCATGATTCTTTTCAAAGGTAAAGTGCATGTTAATTTGTTTCATTTTTACTTTACAGCAGTGATTCCGTTAGTGTGTCGCTCAATCGAGTGAGATTTAGAGAGATTGAGAGATTTCTTGTTTATTTTTCCGAGAAACCAGTGTTTCCGTTGTGTGCGCGCGTGTGAAAAGAGTGGAGGAAGAGTGACTGTATACGACGAGAAGGGGGAGAGGGGAGTTTACTTTAGACACACACACACACATCACCTGCGCGCACAAACAGAAACGCTTATCTGTCGGGATTCATTTTTACCTTTTTTTAAAGGTAAAGTGCAGGTTAATTTGTTTTATTTTTACTTTATATTTTGTGTTAATTATTTGTATGTATTAATTTTTTTGGGGCTGTGGAACAAATAATTCGAGTTTCCATTATTTCTTATAGGAAAATTCTATTTGGTTTATGAGTGTTTTGGAATACGAACCCGCTTCCGGAACGAATTATACTCGTAATCCAAGGTTCCACTGTATAAATTTAGTAATAAATTTTTTATGCACAAGATATGTTTGCATTTAAAGTAATAATATGTTGTAATTCCTACTTTGACAGTTTACTGCACCACTTGTGTGGTAGGATAAGACAAATATGCCGGTGACACACACGCACACACACGTGCATGTACACGCACGCAAGCACACGCACGCACACGCACGCACCAAAGGCCTTTAGTGGTTCCACCAGCTTCAAGATGAAGTTTTTGCCCCTGGGTAATTCTTTGAGCATCTTTGCCACCTCGTAGTGCCGACACCCGATGAGCGTCTGCCCGTTGATGGACTCGATCATGTCTCCGACGTTGATGATTTGGATCTGATGAATGATGCTGCCCTCTCTTATCCTCTGCAAAAAGGAAACCCGGGTTATTATTAGCACATCCTAAGGTTTGTGTGTTTCTGTGAGCCGGCTTCCTGTCCCCCTTTACCTTAATAAACGCGTAGCCGGCGCCATTGTCAGTGATCGTGAGTCCTAGCGCGTCCTCGCCTTTGAACACCTCTACTTCTTTCCTCTGGCCCTTGACGTGAGCGAAGATAAAGTCCTCCAGGCCGATCTGGCCGCCCAGCAGCTTGTCCATGTCCACTTTGTGGGTGTTCAGTGTGCAAAACATAACCTGAACACAAAGAGGCATGGGGAGAGAGGTTATTAGAGAGTTCATACTCATAAAAACAAACAAGGACGAAGGATATCCAGGTACTTTTTACACACTGCGGATGTGCTGCACAGAAATGGATTGAACAGAGTTTATGGCCAATCAAGGATTTGATCAGAGAGCTGTGGTTCAGTTCGATGCAAGGCATCCAATTTAATCATTTTAATTCTGTCCTTCTCTACTCTAAGTTTAAACTACCTTAGCTGTAGAATTAAAATTAACAGAGCAGCAGGATTTAGGATTTATTAACTCATTAATTAAAGGAAAAGCAATGATGGAAATCTGTTAGAGTTTCTTAATTTAGAACCAACCCAAAAACCTAAAGGTTTGGACTGAGTAATACTAAATCTGTCCCAAACATTACATCCTAGATAATGGGATTTAGGAAACTCACGCATGCCCCAGAGCTCAGTGCAGGAATGAAGCCAATCAAATTAACAAGCCTCAAACTCAATCGTCAACATTCTCACTCCAGATAAACATTATAAAGGAAGTTTACTTGAAGATCCTGTATGTCCTTGCGATTTTCCGGACAAACTGGCCTTCATGTGTAATGAAGGAGTGTTTGTTTGTTACATTATCCCATGTGTTATTTCACAGCTTAGATGCCTTGACTATTAATCTACCATGCAGAAAAAAAAGAAAAACAATTTAATTAGAAGTCACGTCTAAACTTGCTCACCGAGTGAGCTCGGTTTCATCCGCCCCTTATACTTCTGTATGTTGAAGCTGCTGAGCGTATCACATGGTCGTTAGGAGTGTCGTTTGTGTACGTCCTCAGGAACTAACGTGACGTTACGTCTGTAACGTAAATACTGGCAATCGTATAGCATCATGTGACATGTCCTACAACTGAATAAACAAACTAATGACATGTCTCACTGTGTCTCATTAATAACCATCAACACAACATGTTTTCAGGAATTAGTTCAGGACTAAAATTCCCACAAACAGTTTTGTACCAGAGCCTCCTTATTAACTTATTAAAACTTTTTTTGTTGTTGTTGATTGCTTTGTGACAATGACCAAATGGAACTGACTTTTCTACCTTAAATTTTAAAAACTACAAAAAAAAATAAAATCTACACTGATAAAGGAATTTCAATCTAAGGTCAAGGAATGTCGTTTAGAGATGGAGATCATGACAATCAAACAACATCGGCAGAAAGTTTTAGAAAGATACACACCTACCTCCTGGGTGTGTTTAATGTAACTCTTTTACAGTTAGAACTGGAAACCTGACAGACAGGGGTTTGTTTTAGCTCTGACAGGTGTCTGATGAACTAGCGAACATCGCAGACGACTGCACCGGTTTCTCTGCATTTGCTACGTCACACTTCAAACATGAACCAAACCATAAAACTTACTTTAACCCGAGTACTTTTCCTCGCTTCTAGTTCTTCTTATTAAAGAAGAACAAAGCTGAACTTCCTGAAAGACATCGTCTCACCTCTACCGGAGGGATCGCAAAGGCCTCCCCGATCTTGGCGTAGAGCTCGCGGACGTTACTGAATCCCTCGATGCGGCCCGTGGGGCTGCCGTGTGCCAGCTGGGTATGGAAAATAAGACGAGGTCGCAGGTTAGTCGGCGGAGGAGGAAGCCCCTCCTGCGTCACGCCTTCAGCGATTCCGATCCGGCCGCTGTCGAGTCCGTCGACATTGAGCCCGGCACGGATCGGCTCAGCTTCCTCGTTTTCCACCAGCGGAGATGCTTTCTTCCTTCGGCCCAATCCGAGCGGCATGTTTGCGGGGGTTTCTCTTGGTATTCAATAGTGTGTAAAGACGAGAGGTGAAGATGTAGAATTCACAATGCTACAAAGTCTCTGGATACACTAGGTTTAGACTCAAGCCATTTAAAGACCTGGAATAAAAAACAAAGTAAACACAGTAAAGATTTATGATATACACCCAGTGATTAATATTACACTGCTAGAGCACATCTTAAAGTGTCTCACATCAATGCTAGGTTTATATTGATGTTTATTCACAGCAAACGTGCCACATAAACAATGGATGGGATTAGTTTTTTGTGGTCCGAGGGTGTCTCTGGTGCCGAAACAACTCACAGAAGAGTATGAAAAGAAGCGTTTGGATATCTAAAAACAAAATTTGAAGCGGTACTCTAAGAAAGGTGAAAGTTTCTTAAAGAGAATCATTATTGGTGACGAGACATGGATTCATCACTGTGAATCACTGACTGAGAAAAAGTTTAAGTCAACCATCAGCTGGAAAATTGATGCTTACAGTTTTCTGGGATTCTCAAGGGCCAGTATTGGAACATTATCAAAAAAAAGGTTCAACAATCAACAGCATTCGTTAAAGCGAGACGCTTATTGAAGAGATGAAGCATAAACTTCGGATTAACATGGAGGCCCCGCTATCCAAGAGTGTTGTGATCTCGCATGACGATGCACGTCCACATACTTCTGCTTCACATTGTCAACACTCTGCAAAAACTTAATTTTCAGGTGTTAAAACTTCCGCCCTACAGTCCTGATCTCGCCCAGTCAGACTTTCACCTGTTTGGTTTCCTGAAAGCAGCCCTATGAGGATGAAGACTCACTTATAATAAAGAAGTAAAGATAGCAGTGCATTTGTTTCTCAAAGTTCAGCCTAAAACATTTCTTAAGAAGGAACACGAAAGCTTGTTTATGATCATGTGGAAAAGTGATGCATTTGTCTTTTCTTAAAGATGAATTAAAATAAATTATACAGTTAGAATGTTTTGTTTACAAACTCTTGTATTAGAAGTCAGTTTGTATTGTTTAAATGCTGGTTTTTAAGTGAGAAGTAATATTAAAATAAACTGGTTACATTTAATTACTTATTCATTTTTTTAAAAGGTTTAAAATTGTAACAAAATCAGGGAAAAATTTAATATTGAATCGGGATATTTATAAAAATCGCACTATTTATAGAATCGCAATTTTAATCTAATCGGCAGTGAGGTACCGTGATAACATCGTATAGGGTGGTGACTGGTGATTCCCAACCCTATTCAGTAGTACAGTATTAGATACAGATGTGTGAAGTTTTATAAGTAAAACAGCTGTTAAGTTTTATAAGCATGCTGGAGGATATAAGTCCTTCTGGTGAGACTTTCCTCCTTTCTATTTTTATACAAAACCTACGAGTCTACAGAATTTTTTTTTTGTTTGTTTATTTCAGGGTCTGGGTTCGTTTCCATCTGAAACCTGGCCTGTGTTGTACTATGTCACTTTCTTTGTTTCCCCCCCAACAGGAATGCAAATATTCTTCTGTAACAATTATTAACCGTTGTCTATACCACGCAATCCTGTATAGAGTGTCGCGGGGGTGCCTGGAGCCTATCCCAGGAGACTTGGGGCACAAGGCAGGGTACACCCTGGACAGGATGCCAATCCATCACAAGGCGAATACACACACCACTCATTCACACACTATGAGCAATTTGGGGAACGCCAATTAGCCTAATCTACATGTCTTTGGACGAGGGGAGGAAACCCGAGGAAACCCACCAAACACGGGGAGAACTTGCAAACTCCATGGAGGAGGAAACCAAACCAGGCCGGGAAACGAACATAGACCCTGGAGGTGCAAGGCGACAGTGCTAAGCCACCGTGCCGCCACTTTATTTATTTATTTATTTAATGGTTATGCTTGGAATTAGTGAATTGTGTTGTACATAATGATGCAAACTTCATAAACACACACACATTATATATATATATATATATATATATATATAAAATACGGTGCTTAAGACTTTTACACAGTATTGTATGTTAGTGGACACGACATCATAAAAATGCTCAGTCATCTTTAGAATGTTGGAACAAAAAGCGTGAAGTGAGTTTCTACAGCTTCAGACAATAAAAACCGCGATACCTTTCACTTAAATATCGTCATGAATCATATCGAAACAGCTCTAAAGGAAAAACAAACAAACAAAAAACTATTCATATAACGTTGTATGGTTTCATATTCGGATATATTTTCCTAACTTAGCTTTATCCTTAATGTGCTTAATGATAGTTTAAGTAATTAACTAATAACCAAGATTTAAAACACTAATTAAAGAGCAGAAATTAGTTGCTAGTCTGAGAAGTTAGCTAGCTAACAGGCTAACAGGTACAAGAGAGGAGTTATCTAGCAAAGCTCTGAGATTAAGCGGTAAACCTCGTCATGTGTAACAAAAGAACACTTAAATATAACAGAGATAACAGTTATAAGAGTTGTTTTAAAAGTCTGATATAATGTTAACAATAACCCAGGATAATAATGTGTTTAATAACCGGGTAGCTAGCATGTTTAGCTTAAATAAACCCAAAGCGTTAGCTAGCTGTGTTACTCCTACACGCGATTTTTTTAAAGAACAAATCGATCGAACGGGATCAAATTCTGTTATTAAAAAAACGCAAAAATCTCAAACAAACCTTGATGTCTTGTGTAAGACTGATTTTACACCGTTTCCATCACAGGACAGGATGAGAGAGGATGATCATCCATCCATCCGCTGGAATGTCGCCACCAGGACGGGTTCAGTCCCCATCCGAGATCTAGGGCACTACGAAGTGTGCATGCCCTATTATTCCACTCTCTACGTAGGACGCTTGTGTTAGGAAACAGTGATACATTTGGGGTTGAGCCAGGCGGGTATTGCTAGTGTTGAGGCCCGGTTTAAGGAGAAGTCCACTCCTACCATCTAGTGTTCAGGAATTGATATAAAACACGCCCTAAAGCGGTGATTAAAACACAATGAAGACAAAATGCACCATTATATACTTTATCAGCTTAGATACATAAATGTAGGTTAGCAGTGAGGGTTCGATTCTCGCCTTGGGTCTGTGTGCATGTTTCCTCTGTGTGCTCCGGTTTTCTCCCACAAGCCAAAGACACGCAGGCTATTCGAATTGTTGTTGGTCTTTTGAGGGGTCGCAACAGTGGACCATCTGATAACAACTCAGCACAGTTTTTACACCGGATGCCCTCATGAAACAACACTCCTATTTTATCCGGGCATGAGACTGGCACGTCATCAAGTGTGTGAATGACAATCGAGCATCGGCTGGCCACCCGACCCCTTAAGTACAGTGGGCCAAAAAAGTATTTAGTCAGCCACCAATTGTGCAAGTTCTCTCAGGAGGCTTAGGGCACGAGGCAGGGTACTCCCTGGACAGGGTGCCAATCCATTGCATGGCACACACACATACTGTACACACACATACCCTCATTCACACACTACGGGCAATTTGAGAACGCCAATTAGCCTAACCTGCATATCTTTGGTCTGTGGTTCGGCTCCCATCTCGGGTCTATGTGTGTGTGGAGATTCCCCATACAGTATAAAAACATGCAGATTAGATTAGGTTACATTGCCCACAGTGTGTGAATGAGTGTGTGTGTGTGTGTGTGTATGCTCGGCGATGGACTGACACCCTGTCCAGGATGTACTCCACCTTATGCCCGTTTCCTGGGATATGCTCCAGGCTTCCTGTGACCCTGTACAGGATAAGCAGTATAGAAGATTAATGAATGAATGAATAAAAATAAGATTTTAATTGTAAAATATTTTCACATAAACACATTTTATACCTGCCCCTCTGTTTTAAGAGATCAAAAGTATTCGTTCATTTATTCACTAATCAACGCTTATCTTGTGTAGGGTCACTGAAGGGATGGAGCTTATCCCATTCAGCTCGAGGCACAAAGTGTGGTACAGCCTGGATGGATGCACACACACATATACACACACACATAGGCACCTGGATGTCTCTGGACTTTTGGAGAACACCGGGTTACACAAAGAACTTGCAAACTCCACTCACACAGACCGGAGAAGGCGTGATTCAACCCCCCCGACCCTGGAGGTGCACAGCAACAGTGCTAAACACCCAATCATTCATTACATTGGCATGTGCAAATCCTGTGCAGTTAGTGTGTGCAGACATCTGGATCCCTAGGCATCACCAGACACCGGGTTTCTCCACAGGTGCTGCTCTGTGTTTTCGACACTGCTCGAGCATACAGAAATTTGAACATCAAGTCAAATCATTATTTTAATCTCTTATTAAGCAGCATTAGTGTTGCGGCACTAAACTACAGTACGGCTGATTAAACTGATCACCTAATCTCATTAGTCATCTGCATCATTAGCTCATTACACACACTTCATTCCCTGCCATTTCTGTTCATTTTTTGCACAAAATGTTATACAGTACCTTCATGGTGCTCCCATGTGATTCCCTGTTTGTTTCAGTGAAAAAGTTCTGGCCTGGGTTCCTGTCAGTCTCATTGAGGGAGGCGTGGCCCGTGTTCTTGTCAGTCACAGTGAACGAGGTGTGGCCTGTATTCCTCTCAGTTTCAATAAAAAAAGGCATGGCTTATGCTCCTGTCAGTCTCAGTGAAGTGGGCGTGGCTCACATTCCTGCCAGTCTCAGTGAAGTGGGCGTGGCTCATGTTCCTGTCAGTGTCAATGAAGGAGGTGTGTTCTGTGCTCCTGTCAATGTCAGTGCAGGTGTGTCGTGAATTATGCTAAAGATTCATAAGACATATATTAAGAAACCTCTCAATGACTCCCAATAGAAAAGCTGCTTTTTACCTTTCATTGTTTATTTAAAGTTAATACTCGAAACATTCAGCACTTACATCTTAGTTACATCCAGTCCTTTTCATATGATGATGAAATCCTCACTTCGTGCCAAGCTGCTCTCTCGTTGTGTCTGTTGCAGATGTCAAGCACATGCCTGGAATGATCCTAAGCGATATAAAGTACCTTAGCTCGTGTGACCTTTGACAGACTTTGAGAAAGATTTTGGCTTTCTGCTAAAAGGAATTGTGAAATATATGAGTAACTTCTCTTTGCCTGACCACCTGAATATTTTGCGGCGTATTTTGCGGAGATGTGTCCTCATGTTAACCTTACTATGTAATATATATATATATATATTATTTTAGTGATTCCAATTAGTACAAAATGTAACAAATATGTGATATATGTTTAATATAATATACACTGACTGGCCTAAAAAAACTTCATTCAGTCACCTTTAGCTTTGATCATGGCACACACTGTAGTGTCCAGTTCATGTGTGAAAATGATTCTCTGTGCTTTCAGAGCCATCAGAGAAGAAAAACTCCCTAGTTGATGAATCTAGACCTGAGCAACTAAAGCAACCCCAGCATAACACTGTCTCCAGAGGCTTGTACTGTGGACAATATGCATGATTGGTACATCGCTTCATGCGCTTCCCTTCTTACCCTGACACGCCCATTACTCTGGAATAGAGTCTCATCAGACCTGAAACTGAAGCATTTTTTTCTGAAGTCTCACTAACAAGTAGTTTCCTTATGGACACACAGCTGTTTAGTCCAAATCCTGTGAGATCTCATCCTATTGTGTGTGTATGGAAATGGTTTTTACTGTTGATTTTTTTATCATGCAACTTCAAGTGTTTATCTCCATTCGTGATTTTTTTTTTCTGACCACAAAGTTAATAGTTCAGCACTATATTTCCAGGTTTTGATATGTTGAAATGATCTTAACTCAGTTCAAGTAACTTTAATTATTCTTACTTGTTTTCTTTGCTTAATACAGTGCAACATTTTTTTAGGCAGGAAGTGTATATTATTATATATTATTATATCTTACATTGAATGGAAACAGTCGATCCACTGTGGCGGCCCCAAATGGGAGCAGCCGAAAGAAAGCAGAATGTAGTAGATAAACTGTACATAATAATCTCAGTACAGAGGGGTAGCTAGGCAGTTTTATTGTTATAAAATGAATTACCACAATGAATGAGGCTTTTAAACGCACCTTATCATGTCTTTTACAACCATTAAACCCACAGGGAGCAACAGGAAAAAAGAATCACAGTTACAAACAGTGCAGCAAGCAAAATTCCCATGATTGTCCTGTTATTACATGCAGGAGTAAACTTTACTGCAGTTTGGGCTAAAATGCTCTATTTTGTCTTTTTTGACGACTCTGCAGGACAGGACAAATCACACTAATGTGGGGGTGAGTGTGTGCAAGCAGATAAGATTACTTAGCAATGTACACAAGCTCTCTTGCTTATTTTCCAGGATACTGGATATGATTTGTGAGCATTAAAGGGATGCCATAAATAGGCGGGACAATCCTGGAACTTCTGGAAGTGTAGGATGTCTGCTGTAGGTCGGGTTTGTTCAGTCTGCGAGATTCCAGGTTCCTGAGACTCAGGAACTCACAGGCGTAACTCTCACATGAAAGTGCGTGGTGTTTGGTCTGTGGTTTGATAACTGTCGGAAAAATAAAATTGTCAACATCAGTCAGGACCATATAAATCTTAACGTTGGTTTGTCAGTAAACTCTTCATTTAATAAAGTACCAGTACAGGAAGAATGTGTCTAAGGCAGCTTCCTTCCTCAGCCCTATCACACACCATAATCAGGGTTCACTCACTTGACTACAGTGGCACTAATCTTCATGACGGAACAATTCAGAGTATGATAACTGTTAGAAAAGTGAAAACATTTCACAAGAGCTAAATGTGTTTCATTTGTTTTGTTTGTACTTCTCACGCTTACATGCTCATCACTTAGTACAAATCATTATAATAATGTCCAGGGGGAAAATCTTGCAAAGCAATCAAGAACTGTTAACATATCACAAAGCAGTTAAAAAAAAAGCTTTGTATCAGCTTGCATTCCCCTATGCAAGATGATTTCTAGAGAACCACCAGCTAAGCGCATATATACCAGGAGCCTCGTTTACCTTCCCGTTTCATGCGTCTTCTTTGTCTGGATCGTAATTAAAAAACATTTATGACATAATAAAAGGCACACATTAATGCAGATTGTAAAAAAAAAAATATATCACCCAAAAAGAATTTATTTTCAAAAACCCACTTTGGTAAATTTGTACTATTTATTAATAACAACTAATTAACTAAGATGCTTAAATGATTCCGCAATGACACATTTCACACGGTCTTGTTGCAAATTGAACACACTGTTTCAAATTTAACACAATTAAATATTTCTGATGAAATAAAGCATCAGATTTATTTATTAAGCATCAGATTTATTTATTAAGCAAAAAAAATCTGACTAATATATCTTTGTTCATAATTCTGAAGCTACCCATAAGATTTGAACGTAGAAGTTGTGTTTTGGGACTAAGATCCTGCCAAAGCTGGAAAAAATAAATAAATAAAATTTAAAAAAAAATCAATGATCATATGTACAGGAGTAATTCTGACCCATAGTGAGAATTCCTGCAGAGCTGCACAGATAAAATTCCTTTAAAAGGGGGAAGGATTGTTTATAATCAGAGGTGGAAGGTAACCAAGTACATTTAACACTTGTTACTGTACTTAAGTAGTATACCTTGCTGTTTCATTAGTTTATACTTTTTACTTTTCCCTTCACTACATCTTTCAACAAATATCAACAACAACTGCCGTTGTGTTATGTAACAGAGTTGGGTAGCGTTTGAAAAAGCAATAGCGCCACCTGCTGACTATTATATGTAATTGTGTGATTTGCCTTGACTCCCTGAAATGCTTAATCATATTGTACATCAGGTGTGTGAAACCAGAATCGGAGATGGCTGCAAACAACAATGAAACGCCATGTTTACATTTGGGAAGTGGAGAAGGGAAGAAAGACTTAAAGGTTACTATGAGCTAAAATAAGCTTGGTATTTTCGACACATAATTTCAAAGGCAAGGCGAAAAATTAGGACTTCTAACTTGAATAATATTTTACCTGGGATATCTTTACTTTTACCCAGGTACAGGATTTGTGTACTTTGCCCACCTCTTCTCAGAATTACAATGGAAGAAGACAAGATTGATTCCACTGGAAGTAGGTAGGACTGCTCAAAATGTATTGAGTTGCTTACAGGAACAGGATGAATTTAATTATCAAAGGACAAGATTAAACAGAATTCTGTCCATTCAACAGTGGGAGCAGGATTGCTCATAATTAATACAGAATTACCACAGCTACAGATTCCTCCAGTAGCATGTAGGATTGGTCACAATGTCAGTATTTGGTACTTTTTCTGTATTTTGGGACTGGTTTGAATACTTTTGGCAGCAGGTGGGATCAAGAGAAATTTATTTGATTTGAGAGATTGCTTAGAAACATTTTGGTAGTAGGCAGGAGCAGTGAGAATTCCTTTTGTAGCAGGCAGGAAACGCTCAGGATAACTTTGGCAGTGGGAGAGAAAAGTCAGTCAATATTCCCTCAGCAGTGGGTGGGCCTGTTCCGAGGTATGATGCAAGCAGGCAAGACTGGTTTGAATCACTCTAAGGCTGGGTGGTGTTGCTCAGAATTCTTTAGATAGCATGGAAGATTGGTCAGACTTCCTGTAGAATCTTTTGGAAGTGGGTGAGACTGCCTAAAATGTATTCACTAGAAGAGAGTGTAGGGGAGAGCAGAATAGTCCTAGTTTTTAATGCACAAGATTGGTCAGGATCCCTTAGACGTGGATCGAAGTCTACATCTCTGCTGAAATCCCTCCTGCTTTTGGATTTGGGGAGCACTCAAGTTATCAGTTTTTTCTTGACATGTTTGCAACATTCAAAAATACAACAATGAAAGTACCCTGTCTACTAACACACTTTTATTTGTTACAATAATGTCCATAAAATACAGTAAGCCTTGGGTTTTCACAATGGATGAATTCAGGTTTTAAAAACAACAACTGGCCACGCTGAAACTAAAAACACCACAATGTTGTAAATATTTTTTAATAATATCGAAAGCTGCCACTGCCTTCAAAACCTGTCACTTTTACGTCTTTGTTTCTTGTTTTTTTGGCAATAAAAAACCTGGAAAAGAAACACAACAGCGCCAACACGTCACAAATTAACGTGCGTACACGAGATTCAGAAATCTGATTTCAAGAAATCACAAACACGTGAAAAATCCAGAAGGATCGTACAATAGCAGGATCGAAGACACGAGACGCATGAAACGAAACGGGGTCAGGGTAAAAAGTGGGGAGCTTGCGAGTGTGTGCGGACGTACCTGAGACACACTCGCTGCGCCGGCTGCAATGCAGAACAAGAAAGATTCGCTGTGGAAGCGCAGAGAGAAAAAAGAAAAAAAAAAGGTCTAAGTCTCCTATGAAGTTGAATTCCTGTCTCTCCCTAGGATGTGTCCCTTGTTGGATGAGGGGGAAAAACATAATAGAAAATAATTCAATGTGTGTTAAAAAGAGGGAAAAAAGAGCATTGTTTCTAATCTGGCATGATTTAAATGAATAAAATTCATGAAGGCAGCTGCATCGACTCCGAGGTAATGCATATCCTGTGTGTGTGTGTGTTTTGACTCTGTGTGTGTGTGTGTGTGTGTGTGTGTGTGTGTGTGCGCGTGTGTGTGTGCGCGTGTCTTGAGTGCCTATTAGTACTGTGCAAAGGATTCACAGTGATGTCAAAAGTGCACTCGAGACAGGTAAGTGGTTTATAAATTAATATCATTGTGCCCCACTGCCCCAACCTCACGTTCACGGTGGGAGGATCTGCATCAGAACATCGCGAGTGTTCTGCGTCACTTTGTCCGGAAACTTCACAACAAACTCCAGCACCATGTCCCCTCGCTTATCAGGGCATTTGGACAGAGGCAGTCCCTCACCCACGACCCTCTTCTTCATGCCCGGTTTAATGACATCGTGGGACGTCACGGTGATGGTCCGGCCGTCGATCGTCGGCGCGCTGATCGAGCAGCCACACAGCGCCTGTGGATACATAAAGAAAAATACAAAAATTTAAACACAAATGATAAAGTTCTAACAAACTGCCCTGTTTTTACTGCCTGGCTAAAAAGGGGCAGCTAATAAGGTCATCTAGTTAGCTGGCTTAATCAAGTATAACCATTTCTGTGTAAAAAATAACTCTGGTATAACAATCCCTCTTTTCTCGCAACGGTTTCTGATGTCGTTTGTTCCAAGCATGTTTCAACTACAGGTTTTTTCTTCCCCCCCCCCCCCCGCCAAATTCAAATTTTCAAAGTCGAATCGCCGTTTCAGTCCAATCTAATCACTCTGGAAGAATTCACTTGGACCGTAAAGACCCGGACCAAAAGGGACGATAAACCTGTCCCTGCCTCAAACGGATGTACGAGAAACCATTCTTAAACATTATATATAGCGAAACAGCTGTAGCATGTATGTATGTGTATCATCTCTTACAGAAGATAATATTTTATTTTATCGCAAGCAAACAGACTACCTGCTAACTGAACCACTCAGGAGAACTGATTAATAAGCTCCTGAATGAGAGTCAGTATTGTGTATGATGAGAGTATGAGGGGGAAAAAAAACGCACCATGTCGAACTTTTTGAGAAAATAACTAATGATTGGTTAGTTATATGATGAATTGAAGTAACCTGAAATTATATTTTCCTATAACAGCCTATTTCTAAACCTTTTTATTGCTCTTATACCGTAGCAACTTACAATTCAATTAAACATAGACATACTATTTATTCATGTAAACATTACATTGGGTAATGTCCATGTAATGACTTGATTCCCATTTCCTTTTACATTATTTCATTTCCTGCATGAAAAATGGAATGTGTAAAAGCACCTCATCACTAAACGTATGTTCCTTTGTTTAAGAATATATTTTTAAACCATTTTTATGCCATTCAGATTACGTGATAAGTCCTCAGGTAAACTCTTAAGACTAAACTATAAGAACGAGAGCATTAGCAAACTTATAAACTGTAGCTGCACTACTGTTATAGAAAATTCATCAACACCTCTGTTGATCAGTCTGCCAATGTAAACAATGCTGTGATAGAAGAAAGCAGCTATAACTAGAAAGACGCTCACATCTCGGAGGGATATTCTCGCTGGGTAGATGATATCGGAGCCGTCTCTGTGGAACACCGCATGCACCTTGTCTTTTACAACAAACACAATGTCGGCGGGGATGTTGGTGGGCGTCTCGTCTCCCTCTTTGGGAAACGTGATTTTTGTGCCTTCTTTCCAGCCAGGCTTGATGTTCACGGTAAGGATCTTGTCCTCGGTGCGGACCGTGCAGCCATCCGGGTTCAGACGTTTGCGCGAGATCTTCATTTTCTTGGTGCAGCCGGAGAACACCTCCTCTAAGCTCACCTTGAGCTCGTGGATAACTGGCGGGTCTTTCTTCTTCTGTCGTGGCACATGTGCACCGCCCACACGAGTCTTAAAAGACCTGGGGAAGCCACCCATGCCTCCCATGCCAAACGCAGCAAAGGGATCGTCCACATCCATGTCGTCGTCTTCAGCGCCATGGCTGAAAAACTGATCAAATGGACTGCGGCCGCCGAAGAACTCTGCAAACATGGCATGTGGGTCTCCGTGGAAGGTGTAGCTCGGACCATTGGGTCCGCAACCTCCAGAATGTCCTTTAAGACCTAGAGAGAGAGCGCGAGAGAGAGAAAGAGAAGTGACAGGCTGTTTTCACATTATGGACAATTGATTTGTACTTTGCCCACTGATGATGTTGCATCTAAACAGCAATTTACTTCCACCCTCAGGTACGACTGGCTTCCATATCTGATTCGATCCTTGCAAGAGTACGCTGTATTGTCGAGAGACCACCTTTTCCTGCAGACTCAGGCTGCTGAGTTTAAAAAGAAAAAAATGCGGAAAAACTACAGCGTCAATCAAATGAAGGGGTGGAGCTTAACACTAAAAACTGTTTTTCTCTGATAAAACTACAGCGTCAATCAAATGAAGGGGTGGAGCTAAACACTAAAAACTGTTTTTCTCTGATAAAACTACAGCGTCAATCAAATGAAGGGGTGGAGCTAAACACTAAAAATGATCTTCAGAAAACTTGTATTTTATGAGACAATGCATAGAAGATCTAATTTGTAAGACTTTAAATAATAGTGCTTTTATTTACTATACAATTAAAAGCAAAATACTCGCGCATATTGCAAAATATTTAAAGAGATTTCGATTACACCGATCTTACATCAAGACTGCTCAGTGTGCCAACTGGGATGGCACGGATTGTGTCAGGGTGGCCATGTGCCACCAATACGTCCACATGATCACGCCCCTTTCCCAAAGCCACGCCCAGGGTCTAGGATAACGTTCACTACGTCACTTACCTTCTTCACCGTATCGGTCGTAGATATCCTTCTTTTTCGCGTCGCTCAGGACATCGTAAGCTTCTGCGATCTCTTTAAATTTGTCCTCGGCTCCCGGCGACTTGTTTTTATCCGGATGATACCGTAACGCCTGCTTTCGGTACGCTTTCTTAATTTCATCGTCAGAAGCTCCTTTCTGTATTCCCAGGACTTTATAGTAATCTTTACCCATCACAAACTAATGACTGAAACTCCTAAATATCGAGTTAAACAGCCGTCGGATCCATTAAGAGCTTAATAAACGAAATTTCTATCGTGTTATTATACCGCCACCGTTAAATAACCGGCGTTTAACTTAAAAAATAAGAACAGTCTATGTACACAGTTTCTTCCTTGTTTTTAAACAAACTCGTCGTGTTTATCCGAAACAACACCAGCCGCATTCCTCCTAAAGCCTTAAAACACCCTACTCTGGGGAACTAATAAAAAGTTTTTGCACCCGTCAGGAGGAAAAAAAAAAACACCTTGTCCTCATCATTTGAACCCAGAGAAAGTTCGAGAAAAGCTCGTGCCTCGTCTTCAAAATGTGTGACGTGTTTCTTCGCGCAAGAGCACAGCACCACCTGATGGTTCGGAGCGCTCATTTGGACAAAACCCGCCCCTGCTGTGCTGTGATTGGTTAATCGTTTCACCCGCAAGTCAATCACGGGATTTGAAATAATACCGCGATTTTTTATTTATTATTAAAAAAAAAAAAAAACTTATTCTCTCCACCAATATGTGGATTATATTTATTCTACTGTCTTTGCGTAATGAGAAAAAATCTCATTAACATCTAGTCTATTCTCATAAATGGCCGAAAGTATTAAGATAATATAAAGTATGGCATGCATTTCAGTTCTCCGTGTGCACAAAAAGGTTCTGTAGGTTCTTAGTTCTGTCTGGAGAGTTGTGCTAATTACAAACAGCTGGTTTATCTTATCCCAGAACTGTGGCTTAGTGGTTAGCACTTATCTCCTTGCACTTCCAGTGTCCAGGTTTGATTCCCATCCTCTGGTCTGTGTTCATGGAGTTTGCATGTTCTCCCCATGCTTGGTGGGTTTTCTCTGTGTATTCCGGTTTCCACCCACAGTCCAAAAACATGCAGATTAGGCTAATTGTAGTTGCAAATTGCCCGTGGTGTGTGCAATTAGTATGATTTTTGACCGGAGGTCCTACCATGGTCGTAAAAATGGGAATAAATAAAGGGTCACCATTGGCCTACACGGTTTTCTACAGACTACAAAGGTTCCTGATGGATGGATGGATGGATGGTTTAGTTAATAGATGAAACAAATACATGGCAGGAATTTTTACTTTCTGAAGCCAGGGTGTCCACCGCTGCATAAAAAAATGGCAAGTGAATTGTGAACTTCTGTGGCAAATTTCTGTGTATGATATTCAGAAAGCGATCAACCTGGCATGGATTGAGTGACTGACCCCAGAGTACCACAAACATCTTTTTGACTCTGTCCAGTCAGATTCAGCAGGTGTTGAAGGATGCTGAATAGTCATACTATCTTCTGTCCATCTATACTAAATACTGATTGTTGTATAGTAATTTCATTGCAGAAAATAATCATCATTATCTTGATTGTCATTATTTAAAAAATTGAGAATGTCATTAAGACATTAAAGTTCAATTTTCTCTCTATTCTATTTTGTCTCTATTGTTTGATTCTAAATATCTTATATTTTCCCATTAAGTTCTATTCTAATAGTAGATTATAATATTTCTTTAAACTGTTCTATTCTAGAAACATGGAATATATTCTCATTAACTTCTGTTCTATTATCATCTTATTACTCTATTATTATCTCTTTACATACTCAAACATTTATTATATTCTCAGCAATTTCTATCTTGTTCTATTCTCATGAATGATAATACACTGATCAGCCATACCATTATGACCCCTTGCCTAATATTGAGTAGGTCCCCCCCCCTTTTACCACCAAAACAGTGATGCATTGTGTGTTCTGACACCTTGCCAATGGAACCAGAACTAATCTTTTTAATAATTTGAGCTACAGTATCTTATATCCAGTAATCAACTGGATCAGACTTCACGGGCCAGCCTTCACTCCCCATGTGAATGAGTGAGCCTTGGCCGTGACCCTGTCGCAGGTTCACTGGTTTTCCTTCCTTGGATTACTATTGGTAGGTATTTGGCCCATGTCACAGTAATAATATTTACTCAGTAAAATACTCAAAGCACCTGGAAGTGGGTGGACTATATTAGGCAGCAAGGCAATATTTTGTTCTGCAAGCTCTTGTGGGCTGTTCTGCAGTGGTTGTATTCTGGAAATGCTTAAAATTATAATACTACTGATCTATTAGACTAATAAAGTCTTTACTTTACAAAGTTTTACTATTAAAACACAGTGTAATTACCATTCATACCAATATCTCAATCGTTACTGCACACTGTACAGTATATCTATATTTACATTTTCAAGCAGCACTGAACCAAGTTATCAAATTCATGTTTAGTATGACTGCACTGGTAGTAAAAAGGCTTTTAAAGGCTTTAGATACAGAGTGTGCTGTGTATTATATCAGTTCAAACAGGTAAAACAGGAACCAGTCTTCCAGCACACAGGTCTTTATGCTTACTGCACACATTGAGCACACAGGGTCATGGGGGTCAAATGTTCACAATAAGGTTGAAAATTAAACCATAAGAACTCAAGCGGCGCAGATACATGCCAGCAACAAAGCATGCATATGGAATATATCGAAGCTTTGCCAGTGTGTGTTAACAGGGAGCTTCAGACTTCAAGCTGTGTAACTGGGTTATGTGAGGTAGAACAAAAGTTATTAATCATTATTTTTATAAAGTGTAAATTTGACCACAACCAGAATATGGGAATGATGCCACAAAAATGGAGAACTCTCAACATGAGCATATAATTATTATGTTTTGGTCATAAAACATGCGATAATTCAATTCAATTTTATTTGTATACTGCTTTTAACAATTGTCATTGTCGCAAATCAGCTTTACACAATCAAAAGAAATTATGGAAGTTTGTATGGAATGTGAATGTGTGTGAATCAAAATAATTAGACAGTCCCTGATGAGCAAGCCGTCGGTGACGGTGGCAAGGAAAAAATCCCTGAGATGGCAATAAGAAGAAACCTTGAGAGACACCAGACTCAACAAGGAACCCACACTCATTTGGGTGAAAGAGATAGCAGGGATTGATCTACACACATACTGTGTGTTAGGCAGCTGGAGGTTCAATATAACAGTTGATGTCTTCAAGTTAATATAGAGTCCAATTCGTTATTGGAGAGTGATCAATAACGAATTGATCTACGTCCATGAGTCCCCCAGATTTGCTTCTTTACTCAAGGAAAATCTACTTCCAAAAATGCTTTGCTTAATAAATAGGTTTTTAGCCTAGACATAAACACTGAGACTGTGTCTGAGTCCTGAACATTAATTTGAAGACTATTCTATAACTTTGGGGCTTTGTAGGAAAAAGCTCTGCCCCCTGCTGTAGTTTTCATTATAAGCGGTACTGACAAGCAGCCTGCATCATTTGATTGAAGTAGGCGAGGCGGATCGTAAGACACTAGCAGTTCACTCAGATGTTGCAGCTTGAGACCATTTAATGTGTATATGTCAAAAGTAGTATTTTAAAATCAATGCGAAATTTCACAGGAAGCCAATTCAATTCAATTCAATTCAATTTGTATAGCGCTTTTAACAATTGTCATTGTTGCAAAGCAGCTTTACACAATTAAAAGAATTATTTAAGTTTGTATGGAATGTGAGTGTGCATGAATCAAAATGAGCAGATCGTCCCTGGTGAGCAAGCC
>JAQMYJ010000023.1:32083905-32100618 GCA_030014305.1 Clarias laeviceps | reverse complement strand
CTTGGCAATATTTCTGAGGTGAAAGAATGCTATCCTGGTAATATTATCTACATGTGCTTCAAATGAAAGGCTGGAATGTGTATCTGTGCTTTTTTTTGCCTACTGTATGTGACCCATTTTCTTATTTTTTGCTCAGTCATGTTTGGGTAGTTAAAATTAACTAAAGTTTAGTTCATCATATTGCCTATTTTGTGCTGAAAAAAGGACATGTCACTCTATACTGCACAATCCTGAGCCCTATAGATGTTTATTTAAAAAACAGCAAAACAAATGGCTAAAATGCTCTGAGTTTTAAGGGCTAGGGTTCATTCCATCCACTGAGTTTTGCAGAAACATGTCCTGACCTGACCATACACAGTAAAACCACAGCCTTTACCTACAAAGTGCCAACGTTAGAGGTACAGTAAGACCTCATGTCCTTTACTCGTTCAGGCAAGTGTAGTTGTATGTGTAGGTTAGATATATCAGGCTGTTTGTAATAAATTGTAGGGCTGTATGATTTAATAAAAAATTCACAATTTAAACTACAATATTATATATAAGTATTTAAATGTAGCATTTGGTATTTAAACATATTTATATAGAGGAAAAAAATCAAATAACAACACTAGAAGTAGTTGCATGAAGACGACATATATTTCTGTTCTGTTATAAGTTTTAGTTTCTGAAATCCCTCTTTAACAACACGACCACCATGTTTTCTCTTTCAGCATAATGCCTCTCATATTATTTCTTTATATTAATACTCTATTAATACTATATTATAGTGCTTTTTTATATTTGCTGGTCACAAAAACCACACACACATCCACATGGTGCATATTTAAAACGAACAATTACTGGTGAATCAGGCTTTTAATTGGACAGGTTTATGAATCTTTGAGACCTTTGGTCACACCGAGTATACTTCAGGCAAAACTCCACATAAATTACTAACTATGCATACATTACCTTTAATAAATTACACTTTTTTGCATTTAGATAATTGCTCAGGTTCATATTGATTTCTATGCAATTAATTGTGCAGCACTAATAAATAGTCCATTATGATGTTATATATGGGATAATTTGTTGTTCAGGGATTATAGTTTGGATTAAACAGTTTTTTAAGTTTTGAAGACCACAATCATAAATACAACTTTTATAATGGTTAGCTGTGAATTAAGAATAAAAAGCCCACAGTCCCTGTAGAAGTTTGAAAACTGGTGTAGGTAAATAATTTGAGATCTGCAAGTTTAGAGCAATGCCAAAAAGATGTGGTCAGTATAGACTAGTCATACCAGTGTAACTTAGCACTTAGAATTACGTTCCTCCTCGTATCAGGGGCTACGCAGAGGTCATTGCCAAGCAGTGACTCCTTAATAAAAGTGCACTTTCCTTTGTTACACAATGTCCAGCAACTTATCCAGGTGCAACTTTGCAAGAAAAAGTTCTGCCTCCTGCTGTAGGAGGCTCGAATCCCTGACGCATCTGATTGGAGTGTCAGGGATTCGAGCCACTCCACCACCAGGTTGCCCCTGCTGGGCCATTGGGCAAGGCCCTCGACTCTATACCCATTGATAGTATAGAATCAATATATACTCTATACTAGTATATACTCTATATGTAGCTCTCTATACTAGTATATACTCTATATGTAGCTCTCTATACTAGTATATATTGCATCTCACTGCATCTCAGTAGGCTTGGGACTGAGATGCAGTGCCAGTCCCAAGCCTAGAGAAATTGGAAACAAGAAGAGCATCTGGCGTAAAGTTTTGCCAAATCATAACGGATCAAATGATCCAACATGACAACCCTGAGAAAGAGGGGAAAAGGCCAAAGAAAAAAATTAGGACAACCTTACAGATTGTCAACAGCCTGATGTGAATCTACCCGACCTCTCTGAAAAAAAAAACCTAAGGTTGTCTAATTCTAAGGTTGTCTAATTCATATGTTCAAGCTACACTGTAAATGACCGTAATAAAGTCCTATACTGGCTGTAGCAGTGGATCTTTTCTGGACACCTTGTCTGCACAAGTTTGCCAGGTTTACATTGCTGACAATGCAGTGGTGGAAATACTCCAGAGGGCAGCAGTGTGTCCCTAAATCCTTTCTGGATGCTTGGCATGCTGATGGATATATAATTGAGGACGAGGAGCTTGCCAAATATAACACTAAACCTTACATCTGACCTCTGTGCAGACGAGTGGGCACTAGGACCCAGTGAATAAGGATGCAGAGGGATTTCCATGGCTTATTACTATTTACACACCAAGTTCATTTCCATGCCATTGCAGTCATTTGCTTTGGATAATGGATAAAGTGATGGAGTACAAAAAAAAACACCAGATGAAAAGATGCACTTATTAAAATGCTATGTGTTTTTCAATACAGTGCTACATAAAATAGATCCATGGTTACATTTTCTTCTCCAGGTGTATTGTCTAGAAGAAGAGTCACCCAGCCATGTAGGTTCCTCATAGCCAAGTTATTCTCATATAAGCTATAAATATCACATCTTGGAAAATAGTAGAGCCAGACAGCATCAGCAGAGAAAGGTCCTATACTGTATATGTGACTAACAATTCTCTCTGGACACTCATGGCCCTGAGCCTGTGCTTCAGAATAGTCTTGACAACATCAGATCTTCTGCTGGGTTGGTCTGAGGTCTGCAAGGTCACCCGACTGGCCTATGGAGAAGTGGAAGGTATATATTTAGCCTGGTGTGGGGCGTGTTGTGAATAACACATCCCGTGGCTCTCGGGTTTCGTGTTCAGTGGGCTTTTTGCAGGTCCTGGGGGGCGTTAGGAGGAACATAGCAGCCCCCCTACGTGTAAAAGACAGGCACCATTTTCCCTTCGCTTTCAGTGTCACTTTGTGGATGACCAGCATCCGAACACACCTCCCAGTTTCAGTGTCACTTTCCATCTGCTCCAGCTGCTTCCTGTCAAACTGGTTGGAGAAGGAAGCCATAAGGAACGTAAAGGGGCTCTGAGTTACTCCTCTCAGTTCTTGCAGTGTTTAAGGAGTAGTGATAATGGATGTCCTGGCTTTGGAAGCTAAGGGGGTCAAGAATGAGCCTTCTCCACCTCCTCCATCAAAGCCCAGACCTAAAGCACCCAAAAAACCTAAACGAATTGTTTACTTTGAGGTGGAGATTCTGGACGGCAAGACCAAGGAGAAACTGCTGCTCCTGGATAAAGTAAGTCCTGCCTGTGCATTAGAACATATATGTTCTTCAAACATAAATTGAATAACTGGAGTGTTCAGAAAGCTGGAGAAAGTCATTCAATTGCATTAATAGATTAATGAATTATAGATGCATAGATGCATAGTTTTTATACATAAAAAAAAAAAAAACACAAAGACTCCCCCCCCCACAAAAAAATTTTTTTTTACTTAATTATTTTCATAAATTTTTATTTTTGATTACTTTATTTATTTATTTATTTATTATAAGGTTCTTAAGATTAAATTTGGTATTACTCTTGCTATTATATACCCCAAAATGGAATATGAAATAAAATATATAATATTATAATATAATATACTGTAAATTAAATATTAATTCAAATATTGTCATTACCTTTTCAAAAATATATATGGTTTTAAATGTAAATTTTATTTATTATTACTATTATTATTATTATAGAAAAGCTGCTTTGTAATTTTGCATTGGCAAAATGCTATACAAATAAAACTGAGCTGAATTACATTCTATATTGAATAAGAAAGGCACATTTTTTAGATTAACTCTTTAGTTGATGTATCACATTTAGAAAATTTTATTTTAGCATTTTCGTTTGAACTCCTTCTTAGCTCCCTGTTTATTTTAAACTGGTTGAATTTTTTTTGTTTGTTTAAAAATGTGTTTATTGGATATAAAGGTTTAAACAGAGATTATATAAAATAAACAGCAATAAGTTCCCTCCAATACTCTCTCCTGGCCTCCAGGTTGAACCATCTGCTACTATTTTGGACATAAAATCAATGTTCCACAAATCAAGTAAGTGTGTTTTATGTTGTCGTCGAGTTATGATAAGCTGCTGGCAGCATGAGAGTTTAATAGTGATGTCCCCCCTTCACTAGATCAGCGCTGGTATCCTGCCAGACAGTCGCTGTGCCTGGACCCGAGTGAGTGGATCCCTGAATTATAGAGAGCTGAGTGTGTTAGCCTGACCGTGCTACGAGATGGTAATAACGGTGTGTTTTAACTGTCAGAGGGAAAGCCCTTAAAAGATGAAGATGTGCTCCAGCAACTTCCGGTGGGAACCACGGCTACGTTTTACTTCAAGGACCTGGGAGCCCAGATCAGCTGGGGGACGGTGAGTAACCTCACATCTACCGCCGACTTGGTGAGTCCAAAGCGCTTCAATAATGCTCCTAAAGCAGAGCACACCGCTGACTTCACTCTCTGCCTGGTTCAGCTTACACTCACCTTCCTGGCAGTGTATCCACTTTCTCAGTACACATAATCTCCCTGACCCAGTTCAGGCTCCACACCAGATATTAATCTCTCAGCCCTCAGCAAAATCCGGCTCGCTTTCTGATCTTCAGCCCTCTGAAAAAGCCACAAACTCCAGAGTCTCAACACATAGAAGCATCCAAGAAGAAGACAGGAGTCACAATGTTGTTTCTGGCCCGTACTAAGCTGGACGACACTGTCGTAGCGATTCCAGCAACATAGGCACATTAGTGTCTATTTGGAAAGCTGTCGTGCTATGCTAGGTTTTGAGCCAGCGAGCTTTTCACATTTAATAGCCGTGACTCATATGGCAAACCACACAGTATGATCTTACGCTTTGCATCAGCAGTTCTCAAAATGAGCTCTGTGAAGCGTAACCAGAGGAGATATTCTATTTCTAATGTTCTTATAGCGAAGGAAATCACATCCCACTATCATGAAAGGTGCAGGTATTTAGTTATTGCACTAATAAGCATACTGTATATTGCGGGTCATTTAAACAGTAAAAAGGGTTTAGGCTGAAACAAGCAGGAGTATAAATAATGTCAGTTTGGACCTTGGAAAGTTTTGCGCTAAACAGAAATGACAGAACACCCTGTTGATGCTTGTACAGCATAAACTATCAATCATGAAAAACATGGCAAGTTTGTCAGTCTGCAGTTACTATAGATGAGCATTCCAGGTGATGACATGAGTGCCAAAACTTCTGTTCTTAGTGAATATCTGTTCAGTATAGATACGGTAATCGCAAGGAATTGTCTCAAATAGCGTTCTATCTGGAATTTCGATCACTATTGTGTGAACAGAATACAACACTACTTACTGTACACTATTTTACATGACAATAGTGTGGACACACTTTCTAAGTCCTTACTGATTTTTTATTATATTTACAATGTAAAACAATGCCGAAGGCATCCAAAATATGCAATACGCTCCTTTGAACATTTGAACATTGATACTGAGATGTGTCTGCTACTTATGCTCTGTAAAGCCATCATAACTGATCTAATCTGTGGTGCTGATTTCTGAGGCTGGTAACTCTAAAATGAATTTCTCCTCTGTTGGTCTTGCTTTCATAAGAGACAATTTCAGCACTGTGCTTGATGGGTTTTGCAAATGCACTTGACAATAATGTTCTTGCAAGAACTCTTACAGAACAGCTGACCTTGGTGCCTTAAAATAACAACTGTCTGTCACTGTTGCTGTTGTTATTATTTAATTACCTAATTCCATATGTGTTATTCCATAGTTATCTCCAGCACTGTTCTAGAATGCAGAAAATAAATCACTAAACAAAAAAATACTGAACTAGAAGGCGTGTCCAAACTGGTACTGTATGTAGTGTACTACATAATGAATAGGAAGTCATGTGGAACTTGTTTCAAGATGGCGGATTTTACTTGTCTTACAGGTAAAACAAGCAACGGTAAATTAAGCTAAACATCATCCGTTCGTTTATTCCTTCATTTATCTTTAGTACCTGCTTTATCCTGGTCAGGGTTGCGGTGAATCCGGAGCCTTTCCCAGGAACACTGGGCATGAGGCCAAATACAGGCTGAATGGGATGATATTTGGTTGCAGGGCCCCACACACATACACACACACACACACACAAACTCACACAAACTCATACACATACATTCACACCATGAGGAAATTCAGGGCAGCTTCTCTACCTACAGGCATGTTTTTAGGAGCAAACAGGGACACAGAGAGAAAACATGTAAATCAGATAATAACTCAAGCTCGGACATTGGAGTATCACAGTTTGATGCGTAAACAGCAGTTGAAATCTTAAGATAAAATTGTTGATCGATTTTATGAAAAAATATCCATTATAAAAAGTAAACTTTACCAGACAATTAGAAGACTTTTATTCTACTTGCTACTTCTGGTACCATATTAACATAAGCTAACATGACAGGATTTCTTGGAGAGATTTGAGAGACATTCATAAATTTCATGAACATTTGTTGTTAGCTATTACAAGCTAACCTGAGAGGATTAAGAGATTTTTTATTTAATACACTATATAGACAAAGGTATTTGGCCAAACCTGTTAATTATTAAATTCAGGTGTTTCAATCAGGCCCCTTATACACAATGAAGGGCAATATTAATACTTCAGCATACCAAGACATCTTGGACAATGCTATGCTTCCAACTTTGTGGCAACCGTTTGGGGAAGGCACTTTTCTATTACAATGTTGCCTTTGACTGTGCCCTAGTGCTCAAAGCAAGGTCTATAAAGACACGGTTTGATGAGTTTGGTGAGGAAGTACTTGAGTGGCCCAGACAGAGCTCTGACCTCAACCCCATCCAGCACCTTTGGGATGAACTGGAGCAGAGATTGTGAGCCAGGCCTTCTCATCCAACATATGAGGCCTGACCTCATAAATGCTCTACAGAATGAATGGGCATGAATTCCCACAGAAACCCTTCAAAATATTCCAAGAAGATTGGAAGCTGTATTATATACTACATATTGAAGTATACAGTATGTACAATATTTGGATACAATGGCATTGCAGGTACACAAATTGTACTTTTGTGAATGCGCATTAACCTGAGATTCTTTGCTATCATTCTCTCCTTTTGATAATCTAACTTGGTTGCTCTAACTAATCCTAAATTGATCTGTTAATATAGTAGAATAGTGTTTATAAATTTTCAAAAAACAAATTTTTCCCAATTGGCTACCATAAACTAACCTGACATGATTTCTCTGAGTTATATTTTACAACTTTTAGCAAAATTCATTGATTTTAGCAGACAACTACTTTACTGCTACTAAAGATTGTGTTTTAGTGTAAAAACACTAAAAAGCACACAGCTCATGCTGTCTCCCCATTTCCATTCTGTCTGTCAGGTGTTCCTGGCGGAGTGCATTGGCCCGCTCCTCATCTACCTGATGTTCTATTTCAGACTGCCCTTTATCTATGCTCCCAAGTATGACTTCACAACCAGCAAACACTACGTTGTGCAGTGAGTATCTGAGACACCCGACCACACCTGTGAACCTGAGAATTGTACTGCCATTGATTTTAAGCTCTAGGGTTGATGGATGTGAGTGTTTCAAGGCCAGAACATTCCTCTACCTATGGTGACGCTTTGAACTGTCATGAATGGGCTTTTGAAAACAACATTCTTCACAGGAGACTTTCCGTCACGTCTCTTTGTCCTTTCTCTAGCATAGCGTGTCTGTGTCACTCCTTCCATTACGGCAAGAGGATCCTGGAAACATTGTTCGTGCATCGCTTTTGCCACGGCACGATGCCGCTGCGCAACATTTTCAAGGTGAACGAATGCTAACTCAAAACTTACTCCGAAAGGTGCATTTGCTAAAGCGTCTCAGGTGTCATTAGCCAGCTAGTTAACAGGTTTTTAAAACGGTTTATAATAGTCACACTCAATGTTTATACTTTGTAATACTACCCAGCTAACATAAGCTAACCTGACAGAATTACTGAGAGGATTTATCAGAAGTGAGAGCTTATTTAACTATGGCAAAAATTTTAATTGCTAATTATTTCAAGATCGCTAATGTGACAGGATTTCCAAGAAAGCTTCAAGTAAAATTCATAAATGGCAATAACATTCACATTTTTAAAAAAGATTGTCAAGTTATATTAATGAATGTTCATAAACCATTCTTACAAACTTTAGCTAGCTACGTAACATGCTAAACATGACATTTTAAAAGAGGATTTTAAAAAGTTATTAATTTATTATTTAGTATTAAATAATCTTCCTTGCTAGCTATCCAGATAATAAACGCTACCTTGACAGGATTTCTAATATTAATTTATTATTTAATATTTAATAATCTTCCTTGCTAACTAGCAAGCTAAGCAATGGTAACTTGACAGGATTTCTAAGAGCATCTTTTTAGTCAGGGCCTGTTAAAAAATTTTTTTTAAATAATATTACAAGATAATTCAAGGTGAAATAATTTCTAAGTATTTAATTTTTAAGAAGTTTAACTATCATTCATAACTGTTCACATTACTTGCTAGGTGTACCTAGGGGTCTAACATAAGCTAACCTGATTAACATTTCTTTGGAGATCATCAAATTGTATATATTATGTTAATTCAAGCTAATGTAAGAGAATTAGCCATTTATAGATGTTTACACTTGCTAATTCTGCTACCATGTTGATGTAAGCTAACAAGACAGGATTTCTAAGAGATATTAGGATATTCCTCATAGTTAGCTATTATATGCTAATCTGAGAGGATATTGAGAGATTTGATTTTTTTTAGTTAGTGCCTGGTTAATCAACATAAAAACTAATTATGGAACAAAGTTACATTCCCAATTCAGTGGGACACTAAATACATTGTTCTTCTCTGCAACACTGGATAGAATTTTCTTTGATAGAATATTTTGATCAAAGGAAATGTTTAGGTGGGCAACAGGTTTAGTATATTTACTAAAACTTACATTATTTCTCTTTCAGAATTGTTTGTATTATTGGTGCTTTGCAGCCTGGATGGCCTACTACATAAACCATCCACTCTACACACCACCATGTAAGTAACATGGTTTTTTAGGAACACGTTTATTTTGGCTTCACATTTCCACCATAGTAAGAGGGAATGTGTCTGATTTTAGACTATGGTGAACAACAAGTGAAGACTGCTCTTGGAATTTTTTTGGTGAGCATCGCTTTTGCAAACATGTTCATGCTATCTACTTGTTCTTAATTTAGTCTGACCTGTCTTTTCATGTGTTTCTCCAATCTCCGTAGTTTTGCCAGTTGGGAAGCTTCTCGATCCATGTTGTTCTACGCAATCTCAGACCTCCTGGTAAGAGCATTAAAACTTAAAAGTCAGAAGGTAGACAGAGCCCAGAACTTACTCACCAACTTATTCACAGTACCATCTGTCTTTATCCTTTTATATTTGTATACTATGGAGGGGGTTTTCAAATCAAACTGGGACTGGTGAATGAAAGTGTAAAACCCATTACTATTTACAGACGACTTCAATCACAATACGGTGATGAGACTCTTAGCCACAGTAAAACATTTGAATGGTGCAAATATTTTAAAGAATGCCGTACGTCTGTGAATGACGATCACGGCTGAGGGGGCTCAAACCCCACTGTAGTCATTCCCGTGAGCATTCAGCGAGTAGAATGCTTGATCCTTGAAAATTTATGTTGCTGACATGCGCAAGAGATGCACGGGTCTGTGAAACTGCACACACAATCATTCACCAACACCACTTGCACATTACAGGAACTCGGCTGGGAGTTATTGCTACATCCCCCATACAGTTCTGACCTCGCTCCATGCCATGTCCACATGTTTGGGGCTTTAAAGGAGCTCCTGGGAAGCCAGAGTTACAGACGTGAAGCAAAAAGTCTGATCATGGCTCCAGTGTACTGAAAAAACTTTTTACCTTTATGGTATCCAAGAGCTAATAAAATTAGTGTTGTAGGATATTTCAGGTAGCTCAGGGGACACTTTGAATGGGGTACCATAGCATCACCGGGATCACATACACACATTCACAACCCCAATCGGACAAAACAAGCTACTTCGCAACAATAATCAGCCAACAAAGCTTGTCTTTGAACTTCAAGAAAACGTGAGTACATGGAGGAAACCCACAAAGCAAGGGGAGAACATCTGAACTCACGCACACAGAATGGAGGCAAGATCCGAATCTTCACTCCAGATCATCAAGACAACACTGCTATTCCACTGAACCGCCATACCACCTGACATTAGATCTGTAAAGCTTAAACTGAAACAATTTACCACCAAAGTGTTCAAATCATAACACTATGATTTCCTTACAAGGTTCCAAGACAAAGAAGATTCCATATCCAACCAAGAATCCTTTCACTTGGATCTTCACAGTGGTTTCTTGCCCAAACTACACCTATGAGGTAAGGCCTCCCTGGGGGAAAAGTATTATTCATTTGGAGCTGTTTCTGGTTTAAAAAAAGTCAAGGTGATCCTCCTGAAACACACAGCCACCTAGCCATTGTTCTTATCTCTGCTCTAATACAAGTACACTCACTTCAAGTCAATGCCACTGAACCTAGTCATCATAACGGCTTATTGCAATTTACTGCCCTCTGCTGGTCATCACAAATAAAATTGGTCAATTCAGTTAGGTCCAGTCTTGGAGTCTTGGAGGCTCTTAGTATTTATTGACTTTTAGAGTTACATCATGGAAATGAATTTGTGTCTGCTTTCAATTCAGTTATAAAAATTATGAAATTAAATATACATGATAATATATTTTAATAGGAAACTGTCAATTTGGCATAGTAAATAAAGTAAAAAGCTCTATTAGATACTTTCCTCCTTAAAGACAAATTAGACACGGAGGCTTGATTTCAGTAAAAGCGTCAAGTGACGACATTTGCAACGTGAATTTTATTCTTTAAAAACAACGCAACCCATAATTTTGTTTCACTTTGATGAAAAATTGTGTGCCAGCTAGGGAAACCCTTTATTATACTGTACTTCTGAGAACTACACACCTTCCTGAACTTCACTCGGTCAGAAGTAACAGTTGTATAATATTTGTTTTATATTGTTCAACCATTTTTCGAGCTACAGCATCATCTAAGTTTTCACAGACCACTGCACATGATACTCTCGTCCTGGAAGGTTCAATAGTAATATTAAGTATATAGTCAATAACAAACATCCAATAATGCCTCTTTCAACTGCACTGCTACAACATGCATTATTTTTCAGTAAACACACTGAAAGATATGGGAATTTAAAAGGTTTGATTATAATAAAGAAATAATAAAAAATGTAAAATTATATAATTAAAAAAAAATTTTTTTAACTATCGCACACTATATTCCTCTCCATAAAACTAAATGTGTGTGTGTGTTTTTTGTCTAATGCTGTTGTGGTTTTCCCTCTCGTAGGCAGGCTCCTGGCTGGGCTTCACCGTGATGACTCAGTGCGTTCCTGTCGCCTTCTTCACCATCATCGGCTTTGTGCAAATGACGGTGTGGGCGAGAGGCAAGCACCGCAGCTACCTGAAGGAGTTTAAGGAGTATCCGACCCTGCGTTCACCCATTCTGCCCTTCATTCTCTAGCCCTGACGCACACATAAATGCACATTGAATGAAAAACTGATCCTGGACTGATACTGTAGGTCTGAAAAAAAAAAAAAAAAAAAAAAAGCTATTGTACTTGTCCAGGTAACGGATAAGAAGAGTACCTATCCCTAAACCAAAATCCGAGTATTTAAAAAAGGGCGGTTAAATAAAATTAAACCTGGAAAATAGTAAAAACTGGCTTTAAATAAAGGCACTATAGATGAGTGCAACATTGGAGCCAGCTGTATATTTGATTACATGGCAACATGCATGAATATTATTTTTTATTATGAAAACAACAAAAAAAGGAATAAACTGCTAATTTTCTTTGTGGTCACTGGCTTAATTTCTAAATACAGTACTGGGAATTCTCAGAATTTAAAGAGTGAATAAACCAGAGCCTGTAGCACAATTGTTCTCTTACTTGATGCATTTTCTCGTGGTCTGGATCTAAGAGGGCGGGATTTCTGCATTTTGCTGATCTAAGGCGAGTCTATTCATGGCAACTACAAACATGCCACGTCTGTCTACGTTTTTAACCTACAGGATTAGACCTTAGCTGTTTGTTGTTTTGGCTTAACATGTCCAACTTCAGGAACACTTACCCTCACTGAAAGTCGCCAAATGGCACCTTATCTTATGCTGTCTTCGACTACAGGATGCAACACTCGGTTTTACCTCAGACAAAGGAAAATTAAATCCTAGCTCTGCTAGATTATGGAAAAAAATGATAATCATGACAAGTTAAAGTGATAACTTACTGACTTTGGAAATCATGCTTTTTTTATTTTATTTTTTACTTTAAAACAAAAAAGAGTTTTAACTGGATTTTCTTGACCTTTAAAGGTCCAGTGTTTGACTAGTGTTTTTCACATCTCCCCCAAAATGTGTGTGTGTGTTATAGCTCAAGGTGAATTTTATATTTCAGACTCCCTTCATTTCACTCCTGCTCCATACAGTGATTCAGTGTCTATGTAAATGAGCTGCTCCTGAGCCACGCCCCTCCACAGAACAGAAGAGCTGAACAACAATCCAGGGGAGGGGCTCTTTTTATATGAGGTCACACTAGGGGGAAAGCTTTTTAAGCTCTGGACAATATAGAAATGGAAAAAGGACAAAAATCAGGATTTCCCCCCCCCTCACTGTTTCCTTTGTACACTCAAACTATGCATAATAGGTGACCTTTAAATACATTTAATTTTAAAACTAATAGAAGAGATAAAACTCCACAGCCTGGATGAGAGGGAGTCTGAGCTTACAATGAGGGGTGAAAGCGCACCGCTGTAAAGCAAACGTACATGCTGGATTCATAACCCGAAGCAAAAACACCACTCAGAAATGGAATGTGACAGAACAGCACCGTGCTGTCGATTATTTTCTTATAAGAGTGATTTGTTTGTGCAGAAAATGATCCTTTGTACAAAACGATTTCTGAAATCTGAATTTATTTCCTAACTTTACATATGCATTTCATTTCTATATGTCTGCTTTACATATTAAAATTAATAAAGAAATGTCAATATAATATCACAAACAAAATATATTACTGAGATCATAGTGTAAATCATAATAAAACAAATAAACAATACTGATAAATGAAAGCTGTCCATTGCGTCTTCTATCCAGGAAGGAAAGTGTCAAGGGAGATATGATGGGGAGGGAATCCCTCGGCTCAAACTCGAACAGGAGAAGGAGGAGAGAAAGAGTGAACAAACTCCGTTTGAGCCGGTGCGGAGGTGGGAAAACGTCAAACGTGCGAGTCCTTTCTCTCCCCGTGCTGCGGCTCTATGTGTTCATGTCAGTCTTTGAGGCCGAGTGAGGTTAAGAGAAAACGTCGTTGTGCTCCTGGAAGTGGCTCCTCTGGAGCACCTTCACGTGATGCTCATATATTTTGAGGGCGGGGCCGAGTCTGATCGACAGACCTGTCAGGACGTCGCTGCGCTGCAACAGGAGGAGAGACTTTCCGTCGATTTCCTGCAGAGAAGAAAGCGAGTTCAGGGTTATAACAGACTTAATACATATCAGTGTATAAATAAATAAATATGAGCTACAAACAAACGAGCTCATTTATCACTCGTTCAGGAATGAGGGGTGTAAATTTTGTGGCCAAAAAAAAAAAAAAAAAAAAGGGATTAATTTTGGTCACACTGTGTTTCTTTCTTATCTTGTGTGTATGTTGATAAAGTCCAAACGGATATAAAAGGGTTTAGTTTCAAAACATAAAAGGCAAAGCTGAAATTGACAAAAAAAACATTGTCCAAGCAGCTTTCAATTTTTCAATAATGAAGCTTACCGACTGCAACGCATCAGCTACCAAAGACACGCGCACACACCTAATTTTTTTAAAGGGTGCCACTTTTATTTTGACTAAATTCCTGTTTTTCTCCCTACTCACAACCTAATAACAAAAACAATACTCATTCTAACAAACAGCAAATAATAACTACAAGCTCATGTCTAGGTGTTCAGACTCCCAAAGTGTTGTACAGAAAATATTATACATTTTACATTATAGCTCAACACATCTCTATTTATTTTTCCCAAAAAGAGCTATAACTAAAGCTTGAAACTTCCAGACTCAATGTCTCATATCTCAAAAATGCAAAATGCTGAGTAGCTTTGTTTATGAACTACAAAGTCTCTGAATGGTCAGGTCATGGGGTTCACTGTGTAAGTCAGGATTTGTTTAAAGTGTAAGTGCTTGACGACGGTGAAGTGACTGGTTGCTTTACATACCAGGGAACCCTTATGTATGTCTTTCCTTCTGGCTCCTGCCCTAGTCACTACTTACACTCTGGACTAAATATACATTCACCTTATACTGTACATTATGTGACTGTGACCAAACCTAACTGTTATATCTCTCTGTCAAGCCACATATGCCACTCTTGAGCTACCAGTGATCCAGACTCTCTGAACCTGTCTGAATCAACCTGGTGCCCCACTTCTGGTTGGAATAAATCCCATCGCATAAATAATAATAATAATGATATTAATAATGATGAAGATGGAGATGATTAAGATTTTCTAATAGCAGTGAGCCACACGATTTGCTCTTTGCTTCAGCAGCACTGATGTCGACTGACCTGCGTTCTGAAAGCCACAGCCTGCTCAGGAAACCCCACAGCAGTGAAGTAGCTCACCACGTCCGCCACGCTCCACTTTAAGAGATCCTGTGTCATCTCTTCTGCATTAAACAAACTATAGAACAACACACACACAAACATCAGCTTCAAACTTTGCACCGGAACAAATATTGTCCTTAGTTTTCAACCAAAAACGTGTCCATGTGGGTGGAGATCTGGCTCCTCCTATCTGGGGAGGAGTCAAGCCAAAAGTCGTTACGCGAGTTAAGTGGGTTGTATGGGTTAGGAAATTGAAAAACAGCTGATTGGCCTAGCGATCTGACTCTATCTGGTTATAATCTGACTGAAGAACAATTAGAAGAGCTAATAATTCTACGCGGTGAGTAAGCCTGCAACATCTTACAGAAACTATGAGCTTTAATCCTGGAGAGAATCTGAAGGCCCGAGTCCCTTGATGTTTACGACTTTGTTTGTAGCACGTTTTAAACACAAGGATTTATGATTAAAGCGTCTAAGGTTTAACAGGCTACTAGCTAAACAATTTACAAAATACTCCGCAAACATGGCTTAGATATCTAAATGTTAGCTGGCCAGCTTGTCAATGTCGATTTTAGCCGAGCTACAAAAGTTTGTTAAAACAAAAATGCGATGGCTAACTAGCAAGCTAAGCTTAATTCCTAGCTAAGTTCACTAAGATGCTAACACGAAGCTCGTCAGATTTCAATTCCTCCTTCACGCCATTTGGAGTGACGTTTCTCCCTCAGGGGTATAAGGGGAGGAGTCAGATCAGGTCCAGCTCCGCCCCTGGACATCGCTAATCACTACTTTTATCATCCTCATGGTTGAGCTGCTCTTTAGTAAACGAACCCCCTGGTTTGTCACTTACCCTCTTTTCATTATCTCTCCGTTCTTGGCCGTTTCTGTTACTTGTGAGTGAACGACGTCATCCAGGTTATTGCACTTTTTACCTGAAAAACACAAAACAGGACGTGAACATATGTGGAGAAACACATGCTTTAACATAAACGCATGTGAACATAATCAGATTACTCACCCTCCTCAAGGGGGTCTGATCCCACCACTTCATTCTGGTGCTATCAACCACACACACACACACACACGGTCAGGGATCAGAGAGGTAGAAATGACTTTCACATAACATCTGCTCTGCCACTGCCTCGTAAAATACATAAAGATGCTTACAGTGTTGTCACTTTTCATGATTAAATACTACTTATTTTTTATTTTATTTTATTTTTTGTTTATTTTTATATGTCAAGAAATATAAAAGAGAGTAATTTAAACACTAAAAAGGAGGAAAGCGTGCATTAGGATGGATGTTACCTTATCTTTAAAAGAATTATAAAAATATTTACTTTTATAACTGGATCTCGTTGTCGGTGCTAATTATATTATATACTCATTTTTATTTTTTTTTAAAAACCTTTAAGAATTTTGTATTTAAATAGCTTTTTTCACTATTATATATTTCATATTTAAATATTATACTACATAAATATTGTTTATTATGCTTTTTAAAAGATATAAAAATATACTTAAAATATTGAAAATGTAAAAAATATTATATATTTGCGTTGATAAATTCAGAAATTCTAATCTCAATTCATTTCCGTAGTTGCATTAAAGTACCACTGATAAGACGATGCTGAGTATATACGGTGTACTGTATATCTCACTCACCATGCAGTTAGACGGCAGCTGATCAGGAGTGAGCGCGTTCTCGCCGGCTCTCGGCTCCTCCTCTCGCGTCAGTGCGCTCCGCTGGGCCGAGGGACAGATGGCTGCTGGCTGCAGCACCGCTTCCAGCTCCAGGGATCCTGAGAGAGAGAGACGGCATGATGAGGCAGCTGTATAACAAGACCATCGAATCAAATACACTGGCTGGTGCTGTGGTATCACACACACACCACATGCACATTATAATCTCCACACACTATCTAATGATGTGCACATGACTGTTAACACACTGGTGTGTATCAGCAGGGTCAGCGAAGTACGTGACGTTGTGTGTGTGTGTATGTATGTGTGTATATGTGTGTGTGTGTGTATATATATATATATATATATATATAT
>JAQMYJ010000023.1:32024712-32044401 GCA_030014305.1 Clarias laeviceps | reverse complement strand
GTTTGTTACACACACACACACACACACACACACACACACACACACACACACACACACACACACACACACACACACACGAGAGAGAGAGAGAGAGAGAGAGAGAGAGAGAGAGAGAGAGAACCCACACCCATCCCGCACCAGCCTCCAGCTCCCGTGAGATCTCAGCCCTACAAGCTTCTGTTTATATTCCAGGCTTTCTTCAATCCAACCCCCTCTTCATAAACACACACACACCAAGCTCTTCTCAGCATGTCGACCTTCGAGGTCAGGAAAGCTTTCTCAGGAAGTTCACTGCGACTTCTTTTTTCCCCTGGTTGACATGGTACGGCAACTTTGCTCCTGGTGAGAACAAAGGCTCTACAAAAACGAACTGAAAACTGAACTACAGGACACTGGAGTTTTATACTAATTGAGATTAGTACTGGTTTTACATCTGGTTGTAATACTATAATTTATAAACTTTCTATAAAACGTAAATATTTACAACCTGCATGACTTCACACACTCAAGAGAGCAGGTTATAAGTTATCAAATTTATAGCACAAGTACGGCCTATGTACATGTTATAGTTATGTGACTTCCTAACAAATCAAGCTCAACATGTTCGGCCACGCCCCTTACAACACGCCTGTATGAAGTTTTTGCTCTGACGTACGTCTGGTCATCACTAAAGCGAACAGCAAACAACCGAACTCTCGTCCACCACAAATCAGGCGTCTCAGGTGTCAGCATTTGGTGCTGCCTTGAGTGTTTTATAATTTTAACCATGATGCAGTACAAAAAGACATAAAAAGGGGGGGGGGGGGGGGGGGCGGGAATTTTTACTGAAACTCATCTCTCACTCTCTCCATCTCTCTGTCACTCTGTAAACCACTCTGGATCTTAATCTTAATGCAGTTCTTAATTTCATCTACCGAACATCCAATTCCATGCTCAATCTTTAACATGCCTGTGTGAACGTATTCGATTCCTCTTTCCGCAGTGACATCACGGCAAAGGGCTTGGCTGATTTACGCAACAGGAAACTGCTTTTCGAGATGCAACGTGCACCGTTTCTGAATCCAAACAAACTCTAGAGGAGATCTGAACTAGCTTATCAGCTATGGAGGATTTCTCGCTGATGCTCTGACCAAAGTCTTTTAACGTTAATGATATCCTGGACAACTTTGTTTACACTTTAAGCCAGGGTTAAGCCAAATTGAGGCTGAGTTGGAGGCTAGATTACCAAAAAACAAGCAAAAGAAACATTATAGTTAATTTGTACATATACATTTGTCCAGTGTAAAACTAAACCGCCCACTAGAGCATACGTGGCTTTAAAGAGCATTCCGGCTGCGTTCACACTGTACAAATCTGATTTCTTTGCTCGTCTGTGACGGAGATCTGATATTTTTTCTTCCATGCCAGTGTAAACACCTCAAACCACACAGATCATACATCTAATCTTTTCCATTCTGATTTGCGCCACATAACATATTTGCTCCGAAATCAGCTACAGAATTTTTTTCAATGCGACCTCAGTCTAAATGGTCAAATGTTCGAAACTCGTGTGACTCTTCGGGTCAATAAAACACGACACTCAGAACAGTCTGCGCTGGGAAAACCAAGAAGAAAGATTTCAGTGTCAAGAGCGCAACTGAGTTTTATTTAAAACGGATAAAAAGATAGCACGAGTGAAAAAGCGCGCAAATTTTAACAAGTAACATCACATTTAGAGTGATGTTGCTGTAAAACAAAATTAAAAGTTATAAAGTGCATATAGCAACTACGGTGCGCTGTTTGAAGAGACCTAAAAAAATTTTTTTTTTTAATCGAATGAACGTAGCAGTAGGTAAACCTGACTGTAGTGGAAAAAGGAAAGCCAAAAAGTGAAAACCAAAACCAAAAGATAACCTGGCTTTTTTTTTTTTTTACGGTGAGCTTGAACATTTTGAGACACACTGTTCCTGTATTTATGCGGGTCAGATTAGGATCTGTTCAGACTAATGTCAGATAATGTCAGAATAATGTCAGAGATTAAAAACGATCATAACAAGACGAACATTTAATAAAAAATATAATTTTTTATCAGTAAATCAGATATCACTTATGCCTGCGGTGTGAACGCAGCCTTGGACGAACAAGACTGTAAGATGTACATCATAATACATCAAACATTGTTGACAATTTTAAAGGATATAACAAGCTATAATATTAAAACAAGAAACAGCTATATTTTCATAGAACGTTTGAGTAAACTGAAAGGTTTACCTTGCTGCTGCGTTTTCACCGTTATCGAAGACATTAAAACTATGTTAAAGTTTTAACCAGATTTTTTTTTTAATGCAACATAATTTTTGGTTCGCTGTCAGTACATTAACTGATTCAGGGTTCAAGTATTTGTGATGTTTCATGTACACAGGAAGTCAGTGAGAAATTCTGAAAGTGAAAACCGCCCCGAGACTATTTTAAACATGGATGCCCTTCTAACAGCCCCCCCCCCCCCGCCGCAACAAAGTAACAGCAGCGAAATGCAACACTTATTCACAGCGTATCAAAACTTCGAACTGTGAACCTTACTCCCGACTTTCCTGAATTCTTTTGTACTGTAAAGTCCAAGAGGGAAGAACACGCCACCAGAGGCTTTATCTCCTCTAGCGTCACCATCCTGTTCCCAGAGTGTCATAAAAGCTTAAATCAGTACACAATTCCATCCTCGTTAGCTTCACGACAATGAATAAAAAGATTCGAGCGAGTCAGAGGAATCTGAACAAGGTCGCGCACGTGGAAACGAATTGAACACGCTGAAGATAAGATTCTCTAATCGTTGCAGCCGTATCTTAACCCACACACCATGACCTTATACCTCAAAGCGTTAACTATGTGCTTATCTCCCATTAGATTACTGCACGGGACACAATTTAAGCGAGACACTCGCTAGTACTGTAGGTACAGTAGGGACGTACCTGACTTTACTTTAGCACTCTATTTATTACAGTTGCATGCAGAAGGGATGTAGTCTGGGTATTTCGTATGTTTTTCTGTGGTACGGTTTAGTCAGCTGCAGCCTGTTTTTAGCCACACTACTGTACTACTGCGTGCTATTCTGCTACACTATTTAGTACAGCAGTATGTACAGACAGTCTTTAACACACTATATAATCCCTTATTGTGTAGTCTAGAATGTAGCATACATAATTTTGGCACAATATTAAGTACAATATACTGTGCAGTTTGCGAAGCAGCCTATGTATTTTAATTATTCAGTATATTTGGATCTAACCCACTATTTAGTACATTAGTGTATAGTGTGTATCAGAGCCCTTCCTGTGTATCAGGAGTGTATTACAACCTAATACACTATGTAGTACACCAGTACGCAATGTTGGACAGAGCCTTTATTTTGTGTTGCCAGTAAACTGCAATCACTGGAAAAACACACAATTTAGTATGTTAGAGTGCAAATAAGACATATTGTGTGTACTGAGACCGAATACACTCCTTAGAACAGTAGTTTGCAGTGTGGTTCTGACTCCATCTGAAGTATTCGAAACACATACACACTATTTAGTACATATTTCTATGTTGTATGCAGTATGGATTAAAGCCTATGGTATGAATATGGAGTGCATTAAGACCCAACACACAATTTACTACAGCAGTATGCAGTGTGGATCAGGTAGTACCCAGTGTGTTACATAGCCCGTGCCATGTATTTGGGGTGGCCAGGGACCAAACACACTATACCACAATGTATACTACATTACGAGTAGTATACATTGTGGTATAGCGCCAACAACATACTATTAAAGTGCATTACGACGCTAAACATACTATAAGGACAGTAGTATGTAGTGTGGATCAGAGCCCATGTTATGTTTTTGACGTGCATTAGAACCTAACACACTATTTAGTACAAGAGTACACAGTGTTGTACAGAGCCTGTGCCACGTATTGGAGCGCATTAGGACCTAACACACTATTTAGCGCAGTAGTATGCAGTGTGGAACAGAGCCCATGCAATATATTTTGAGTGCAATAGGACTGAAAACACAATTTAGTACAGTAGTATGCAGTATGGATCAGAGCCTATACCATGTACATGGAGTGCACTACAACTTAACACACTATTTAGCACAGTTGTATGTGGTGTTGTACAGAGCTCATGCAATATCTTTAGTACAATAGTATGCAGTGTGGATCAGGTAGTACCCAGTGTGTTACAGAGCGTGTATGTACATGTCATGTATTTAGAGTATACTAGGACCTAACATGCTACTTAGTGCAGTAGTAGTATACATTGTGGTACAGAGCCAACATCGTGGCATTGGGGTACATTACAACCTAACACACTGTTTACTACAGTGATACACAATGTGTTACAGAGCCCACATCATGTGTGTGGAGTGCATTACAACACAACACAATATTTAGTACAGAAGTGTGTTACAGAGCGTGGTAGGTCCTAATGCACTCCAAGTATCTGCTGTGTTTACATACGTACAGGAAGAATATGCAGTGTGTTACAGAGCTCATGCCATGGATATGGAGTGCATTACATACTAACACCCTAAATACCCAGTGTGTTAGAGTCAATGCAGTGTATTGGGAGTGTACTGGGATCAAACACACTAAGTACAGTAGTATGCATTGTGCTACACTGCCAACGCCATACCACTGGAGTGCATTACAACATAACATACTATTAGTACAGTGGTATCTAATGTGGACCGTAGCACATGCCATGTATTTGGCATGCATTAGGTCCTAACACACTACTAAGCACAGTACTATGCAGTGTTTCTCAGATTGCTATATATTTTGATTGCAATAGGACCCAACACTATTTAGTACATTAGTATGCAGTATGGATCAGAGCCGAAGTCATGTATAGGGGTGCATTTCGACCTAAGATAATATGTTGTACATGCAAGTGTTTGTATAAGGACCTAACACACTATTTAGTACCGTAGTATGCAGTGTGCTACAAAGCTCATGCCATGCACTTGGGGAGTGTACTGGAAACTCTAAGACACTATTTAGTACAGTAGTACGCATAGTGCTACAGAGCCATGGAGTGAATTGAGCAGTTCTCGGGGTTCTCAGGGGTACTCACCGCTCTCCATCTCGCTGCCCTTGTTCTTGGCGGTGGGCGCGTTGCCCATGACTGCAGGCCGGGGGTCAGGAAGGAAGGAAGGACGGAAGGAAGGAAAGAAGGAAATCCCTCAGCTCGGCTCTTCTCACACCTCAGACTCCTGATCCCGACTCAACATACGAGTTGATTCCTGATTTCCGGCGCGCGCACTAGCTTGGCTCAGCTAGCTATTTATAACCATACCTCAGAGAGACACTCATTCAGCGTGGGGAAGTCAGTCAGACAGTCAGTTAGTTAGTTTGTTTGTCTGTCTGGTACCCAATCAATTAGTTATGTTAATCAGTTAGTTATGCTAGTAACCTGTGCTTGTCAGCTAGCTAGCTAGCTAGCTAGCTAACGCTAGCTAGCAAAGCAAAACAAGCTGTAAACAGCGCGTGCACTGGCTGCAATCTTCGTCGGTACAGAGCGACTTTATTACAATCTCGTCTTTTGCAGTCTTCCTCTTCCTCTTTTTCCTGTCCTTTCTTTTTCCTCCTCAGCTCCTCTGTACCGAGGCAGGCCGTGTCCACTTTCCCTCTTATTCCGCCACACACACTCCTTATATAGGTATATAAAACGTTTTTTTGTGTCCAACTCCAGAATTCCTGTGTTATCCTTAAAATCGTCCAAACTTTGTTTCCAGCTACATTAAACCCTCGCAGCTACACCTTTCTTCCTCTCATAATTCGACAGTGAGAGCCCACCATTAACATTAATCCTCTACCCACAGCTAGAGGGAACTCCTGCTCCACGCGAAGCCCGCCTCCGGCCGCTCGTGATTGGTCGATTTTTCTGTGACGTTTGGCAAAATGCAGGCGCTGATTGATTTGAGCGGGTGACAGTCAAGAGCAGGAGACGCTGTGATTTGTCAACTGATATCTGTCTATAAGTTCGCACACACACCAACGGATAAATAACCGTCATTTTTTTAAAACAAATGTTGTTTTTTTAATTTCGATATATGAGTTGTATTTTGGCACAGTGCGGTATTTAGAGTGATATCCTAATTAAAACAAACAAAAACAGGCAGACATTTTGTAATCCGCGATGGCAGATGACTATCACAGAGGGTTTTTAGTGAACGGCGCGCGCGAGCCCCTCCCACGAGGCTAATCCGTGATTGGCTGCGTGACGTCAAGGAGGGCTATTTTTAGAAAGTTGGTCAGAATTTGCGGCACTCGGACAGCCTGCGTCTAGAATATTAACACTGTGCTGGGCAACAAACACACACACACACACAGTCAGGTCAGGAATATCAAGTACAATGGTTATGCATATGCCATGGGTTCAAAGGTGTGGGGTGGCACAGGGGTGACATTAGGGTGGCATAAGGGTAGCACAGGAATGGCACATGATCTGATCTGCATCATCACTGGTAGTCTATTGTTTACCAAGCTTTAAGCGCCATGTAATAATACTTCAAGGTCACTTGAATCCAAGAGTAAAAGAGTTAACAAATAATCGTCCCATACAACCAACTACGAAGACGTGATCGGATGGGTTGCCACATAGATGTGACATAGACAGACAGAGACAGAAAGGAAAGCTGCGAGTTGCAATAACTCATTCAGTCAGCCATTAGGAGTAACACACCTCTCCCAGAGGCGTGATCTGAGGTGGCAAGGTGGTTTATCTGGAGAATTGAATCTGCCACATTCCTGATATCACACCTTGTTTTGTTCAAAGAGACACATAAAATCTGATGTCGGGTTGTACTGCGAGACACAAAAAAAGCAATGCAAAAGACTTTACTTTGCTGGATGACCTTTGAAAACAAATACCGATCAGATGATGGTACAGTATATAAAAGAACGATAGATAAAATGAGATCCATTCAAGTCAAACCGGGACTTTAGATTGTGTAGAATGACAGAAGAGAGTTATGAAAATGCCTTTATTTCTCTATATAATCCCCTGCAGCTAAGAGTCTCATCACTGTACTGTGCTTAACGTCTTTTGTACATTTTAATCACTATTAAAACATTTTAATACACATTCATTAGAAATTAATCTTGAACGCTCCTTGTACCACAGTGCTAACCCCATACACCACTGCGCCACCCATGGCTAAACATTCTTGTTAAATTGTCAAGATAAGAAAAAGTGAGTATGTTTAAAAAAATAATAAAAAAAAGTAAAATTGAGAATACTCAATTTATAGCAATATTTTTTAAAAGCATAATATATCATAATAATAATAAATAAAATATAATAATAATAAATCATACTATAATATGAACAAGTGTGTTAAGGTTGAGCCTGAAACCCCCAAGGTTTATCAAGGTACAAACGCACAACAAAGAGGAATCGGATGAAAGCACAATCAAATCCTCAACGCTTTGAGGATTTCTCATCATAGATGCAGCAACACGCCTCGTTACCTAGCAACAGGACCCAAAAATGGCACAACAGGCCAGTGTGTGTATGTGTGTGATCCAAACACTTTTTTTTTTTTTTATGAATGAAAAAGGGAAAACACACCTGTGTGCTGAAAAAGAAAATCTAAAAACATACCAGGCTTAGTACGGCCATCAGGTAACAAAAGATATTTATTTATTTGGAGCCTGAATACAAACAGAAGTAAACATATATACAGTATAGTACAATCTCACACACACACTCTTGAACTGAGTTGATCTGAAAAATCCTGCTAACCTTGAACATTCTGACACATTCGACATTAATGATGAAGAATCTCCTCAAAATACTGAATCTCTCTCACACAAACACACACAAAAAATGAAATCAAAAAGTGTGTCTTTTTCTCGTCAGTGCCAATCGGCACATCGGCGTCTCCGGTCTGGTGGAAACCGAGGGTGCACGAGGGGTACGAGCTCGTAGAGGTAATGATGATGATTCCTTAACAAGATGGCTCAGAGGCTCTACAAGCAATCCATTGAGTTATCAGGCATCAGTCCTAGAGGAGGCGCTTTCCCCGGGGGGCACGACGGAGGCAGCATCACATTCGGAGACGGGTCAACATTCTCCGAGTCCTCCATCCTCTCAGAGCATCCCTCCCAGTTGATGTGGAATCGGGTGACACGTGGGTTCGACGCCAGGATGTTTCTCTGGAGCTGTGGGAGGAAAAAAGAAAAAAGTCTATCAATCAATCAGTTTTCACAGATGACAGATTTCGCCACAAGAATGTATAGTTAAAATATTTACAAGTAGGTATAAGGCAAGAACCTCTAAGGCTGGATTATACATGCTGACAAATGCGTGCACACTGACAAAAGATGACTTGCGTATGCCATCAGAAATTAACACTAGGAGCCATTGTGGTGCATCGTCACTTGGAAATCATGGATTGCTGCTAAAAACGTAAGCAATAAAAAAAAAACTTATTAAACGACCAATCAGTGACCAGCAGAGTTTACACGTCACGTTTTGGTAACGGTTTGGCTCGCTTGGAACCTCGGCTGAGGTGGTACTAAAAAAAGGACCAGGTACCAGGTACTGTTCCCAGTGGAAAACCCCCCAAAAGTGAGCTGTACTGAACCGTGCCATGCCGTACTATGCAGTGGAAAAGCGCCATTAGTGGATAGCACTGTTACGTTGTGCAATAACAACACTTTAAACTGTGCAATATTACCCTTGTGCAATTTGTTGCACCAATTAATTTGAAAGTGCAACTACTGTATTGTATTGTTTTTCTTTTGTATTTATACACTGTACTGTCCCAATTTTCTATTTGCACCATTTTTTCTTTGCTGCTGTAACAAAGAATTTTTCCCACTGTGGGGCGAATAGAGGAACATCTTATCTTATCTCTTATCATGTTAATTGCCTATAGTGTGTGTGTGTATGTGTGTGTGTGTGTGTGTGTATAACCCTCATGTCCACAGGTCTTGTCTTATTACTTATTAATCGATTATCGATTGTTGACATGTTTAACTATTGATGTGTAAAATTTTCAACCCTAGCACCTACTTAAACATACTGCACCATGCGACACTGTTCACTAGAGATGTAGGAAAATTTATTTAGTTATGAATCTTGATTCTTGTGTGCCAATTCATGCGATTACCACACTGGCTCCAAAATCAATTCTTAGATGATTAATTATATTTATAATAGAGATGAACTGGTCGATCAGCCAGTGACTGGAATCACCTGTTTCAGTTTGATCAGACATGACCGATCACGCTGGATATAACCGATTCTGTGCCAAGTGCACAAGCTTCTGGCTGGTGCAACACAAACACATCCCGTGGGTAGGAGCAAATTATTTGCCATATTTTTTTTTAGAAAAATTATTATGATGGATGCCAGAGATACATACTGCTCAGTAAAATATTGCTTAAAAATGTACGTTAAAAATAAAATTTTAAGTTAAATGTTAAATTCTTGTATTTCAACGTGTAAAGAAACCAGAAAACCTGGAACAAACCCCACTGGCATGTGACAAAAATTTGTGCTCTTGCTCAAGTTTCCTCACCTGCGAGTAGTCGGGTTTGAGAGGCGGGTTTTCCCGGAGCTCGGCGTCCGTGTACTCGTTGTTGACGTAATACCCAATACGAATAAACTCCTGTCCTCTGTATGTGCAGGTAATCAGAACGACAGTGACACCCACGGCATCGCTCTCAGGGATCAGGCCCGTATTCGGAGCATCTGCCTGTTACACACAAACACAGACAGATTATTCATCTTAAAATTTATTAAAGATTCTGCCCAAACTCCATCAGGTTGAAGTCTTTATTGATAATTAATTAAACAGTAAATAAACAGATCAAGAAAAATAAAATCAGCGCGAGTGACTGACCTGGAAGACAAACATGTGTCTCCCTGCAGGCACCGGCCCCACCAGGACAGAGTCCAGGGTCTGGTCATACTCCTCGCTCTCAGCTGAGCCCACATATATGATCTTCCACTCAAGATCTGAAAGATTTTTTTTTAAATTATTATTAAATTATTTATTTATGCATTCAATGCTGCAGTTCCTCTATGAGACTGCAGGTGGTGCACTCAAAACTATTCATAAATAGGCAAGCAGTACAGTATCCTGTGTGAGGAGCAAATTATTTGGCAAGTTTGTTTAGAATTGTAACAAAACCTAATAAAAACTCATTCATATCTGCTCGAAATATCAGTAAAAACGTGATACTTGTGCAAGCGCAATATAACCTGAATCAGCACCTAGGTATCGCGAAAATATCGTATCGATCACTCCTTGGGCATTCCCATCCCTACTAGACCTACCCTACACCCGCGGGTGTCTAGCATGGACATGACTGACAGAAAGAAAGAGAATACTCCTCCCACTCAGCGCACGTCAGATGTCCCTCTCTTCACCTGCGTGACTGTGGGATTGAAAGTCGCCATCTTAAGAAGACAACGAGCTGTTTGTGGTTCAAAAACCTGACCCTAAATCAGCCTGTGTAGGAAAATACAAATTCTTGTCTAATGATTACACCACATTCAAGTGCGTGCACATGTTCTGATAAGACATTGGCTTAATCGTTAGCACTACATACAGGTTGAGTCTGTATTTGCATGTTCTCCGGGTACTCCGGTTTCCTCCCGTAATCAGAAGACATGCAGATTAGGCTAATTGGCATTCCCAAATTGCCAGGAGTGTGTGGCCTGCAATAGATTGGCAACCCATCCAGAGTGTACCCTGCCTAGTTCCCTAGGTCTCCTGGGATAGGCTACAGATTCCACCATTCTAGACCCTGTATACAGGATAAAGCTGTATAGATAATGAGTAAGATGTTAGGTGTTTTAAAGTCTCTCTCTCTCTCTCACACACATACACACACATACACACAGGAAGTGCATCTGACTTACTTCTTCCGGTTAAATTTTTTTTTTATTGTAAATACGTAAATTATATTGCTTCATTAATGGATCTTGATTTCTATATACGACCTGCAATAATGTACGTAAAGGCTATAACCAATGCTAAAAAAAATAAAAAAATATTGCGAAAACATCACGACACCAAACATCAATTGTTGTTGGAAAAAGAGTAATTTTTACTAATACAATGCAGTATAGAATTGCATTTGTAACTTCCAGCTACTAATTCACGCATGTATGGGATGCTTAAGCAACTCCATTAAAATGTAAAATGACGAGCTTTACACTTTAAACGGTGAACAAAATGTCAGGTTTTAGACAATAAAAAACGCAAACTGAGCGCCGCTCGCGCCCCGTCCCGCCATAATGACGTCACGAAGAGAGCCCGCTTTGGCTAATGTTAAGTCTACAAGGTTTTTCTTTTTATTTAAAATATTTTTTTACCTTCAGGAAGATCCTCCATGCACTCGAACGTGATCTCAAATTGAAAAGGATTCCCGAAGGGACTCGGGTTGTCCAAAACAGCAACGTTTAGCACCTGAACCTTCGCCATTAGCCTCTGAGCAGCTAGCAAGTCGATAAGCAAATATATGTCGCAAACTGTCGCAAAATTCCAAAGCAGGCAAATAAGAATATATTTTTATATAAATGTTTTTGTGATTTTTTTTTTCCCTATATATTTTTTTTATTTATTAACAGACAATAGGCCTAATGATAAAATGTTAGCTACCCCAGACTAGCTTTAATTATTCGGGGAACACCAGGTGAATTTCCGCGGGCGACTTTTATCAAAAAATAAAAGCCAACCCTCTTGTTGCCTCGTGCCTCTTTTCTGTTTGTTTGTTTTTTAAATGCAAAAAGTATATATATATATAAATATATATAGAAGTATATTTAGTGAACCGCGCTGCTAATCACAGACTAACAATAAAATCCTGTGCTTCTTTCTCCGTCTCTCCCGCCAGTGTGTTCAGACCAGATCAATAAAACGTCAAAAAGCGTAGCGGACCAGATCCTGAACGCAGATTGGCTAGATATACAGCACGTGACAAGACTCCTACTCGATGATTGGAGGATTCCAGTGACAGCGCTGTGAAAAAAGATCACCGTCATCTTCCGGCTTTTCTGTCACTACTTTCCCCATTATGACGGGATGTGTCTCAAATCGACTCGCGGACTCCGCAAAGAATCAGCCATTTTCTAGGGTGCGGAGGCCGGAAATTCTTTAGCATAACGTTGCTTTGTTCGAAATGGATCCTTACTCCCTATTCCCTACAAACAGCACAGTGCACCATGGGTAATTGATTTCTTCTACCACAGGAATCCTGTTCAGAGTAAAAAAAGATTTTCGGTATACGTTTTTTGGGATCCCCCCCGTTTTCAGTATACGTATATAAACTGATTATTAGCACTCTACAAGCTTTTTATTTGTTTTCACTTAACCAGATATTAAATATAATATTAACAATACTTCTTGTTTTATTACAATCATGGACAGATTAAAATGAACACACTCTATATATATATATATATATATAGATGAACCTGTTTCATTTGTTGATATTCTGCTTTATCCTCTATTCAGGGTCGTGGGGAGCCTGGAGCCTATCCGAGGAGGCTTAGGGCACAAGGAGGGGTACACTCTGGACATGGTGCCAATCCATTGCAGGGCACACACACACACTCACACACTACAGACAATATGGGTACGCCAATTAGCCTAACCTACAGCTCTTTGCACTGTGGGAGGAAACCGGAGTACCCGGAGGAAATCCACCAAGCACGGGGAGAACATGCAAACTCCATGCACACAGAGACGGGAATCGAGTCTGGCCAGGAATTGAACCTAGACCCTGGAGGTGCAAGGCTACACTACACCACACTGCCGCCTAGTTCTTTATATATATTAATGCACGAGTAAAAAGTTGCGGTAAGTGCATTAGTGTAGCTGATCTAACTCTTTTTATTACATAAATTGATTAAAAAAACATTATAAATAAATGTTGTTGTTGTTGGTCTTTCGGCTGCTCCCGACAAGGGGTCGCCACAGCGGACTATCCAGTCCGCACTACAACTTGGCACAGGTTTTTACGCCGGATGCCCTTCCTGACGCAACCCTCCCATTTTATCCGGGCTAGGGACCGGCACTGCAAATAAATAAATAAATAAATTCTTAGTAGGGATGTGTATATATATATATGTATGTATCCAATCCACACACAACTTGGCATAGGTTTTATGCGGATGCCCTTCCTGACGCAACCTTCTTATTTTATCCACATTATCTACAGTGCTACACATGAAAATATTATGCTAGCTAGCAACATTACCTAGCATCCCTACATTTATTTAATTTATTTATTTACATTCATTTATTTATTTATTATTTTAATCAATTCATGTAAAAAAATGAGCTAGATCTGCTATACTAATGCACTTACCGCAAAGTTTTACTTGTGCATTCAATAACATCAATGGAGAAAGTTTTCTCAGTAAGCTGTAGCAATGATAGTAACCTCCCACAACTCTTTTAATTGCCCAAACATGTGGAAATGGTTTGGAGCGGCGTCAGGACTGTACAGGAGATGTGGCAACGTGTGAACCCTGTCTTGGGCAAACAATTCACAACTCTTCACAACAACATTGGTGCAGAGATAAAATAGATTTAATAACTAAAGTGTTTTGATAGTAAAACACTATACAACTGCTACTATTAAATTATAGCATTTAAACCTAGTAGGCATGGTATGTAAAAAAAAACGAAATACTTATGAACAGTGTGAACTCTTAAAGCCCTGAGGGTCTACGTTGATATGAACTATTAACCACTTTTGTTTGTTGTGACATAACAAATTCAATGGTGAACATGCTCAACCCCAAAACAAGGCGAAATTACTTTTAGTAAATAGAGTATAGAAATTATTACAGAAAAGGGAATAACAATTAAGTTTATTTGTTGCTTCAGGTAAATGCTTGTAGTGCCTAGATTTACAGTACAAACAACATTTTACTGTTTTTACACACTGACATGAGGAAAAATTTTGAGTAAAAGAAAAAGTAGTTATCAACAAAATTTAAAGTAAAGTAAATCTACCTCAATTATAAATAGTACACTTTATAAAGGGAATGTTACTTAGCCATAACAGTGCTGTTACGTTGCTAGCTAGGATCATTACCTAACTAGCTTTGCCGCATATTAATCCCCACGATGTTTACACATTACCTTGAGTGTCCTGTCACTATGGTACATTAACACGACTGTGAAAGTTTAATGAATTTTAAAAAGTGACAAAAAAAATAATAATAAAGTGGCTAGCTAGTATTGGCTCAGTCAACTTGCTAACAGCTAATCTGTACATGTTTCTGCAGGTCGAATGTTGAGCTCTGAGACATCAGTTTCTGGTTTGCATTAACTGCAGATGGTTATCATTCTGTTAAGATAGCTAATAAATTAATTAGCATCTAAATTGTTGACCTGAGGTTTTATTTAAGGTTTATCATTTTTCTTTTAGTCTTTCTGTCTTTCTCTCTTTTTTCTTTCTACTGTCTCGATAGACTTTCTTTGAAATGGTTATCAGTATTCCAGATTTTATTCAAAACTTTGATTTTATTTATTATATTTCTTTAACAATTTGTCCAAATTCACTGTACTTTCACAGTGAAACATGGACTCAGGTATGATTTCCTCTTACATTAACACTCACTGATAGCTTAATCATTTTCACATGAGAGAAAGAGGATTAACAGTATCGTGGAATGGCAAAAATTTTGTCAGCTCTCGGGGTCTGGAGATTAACTGATTAACTGACCGACCACAGCGAAAGGTCTCAGCTCCGGACCTCAGATGGAAACATAAGCTTTTTATTTGTTTAAGTCCTGGAGCATGGGTGTGTGTTTTTGAATAAACTTTGACATGATAGACATCAGAGGTGTGTGTCATTGATATTAACATAAACAGATGGACGTCTAACGGAAATAAAGAACGGGAGCTGAAAGAAAAACAGTTTGAAACTTGGATGAATCAAATCTATTGTTCATTATGAGAGGAAGAAAAGATAAGAAGGAAGAGGAGGAGGAGGAGGAGAAGGAGGAGGAGGTAAGGGTGTGGGCGTGACTTTAGTAGGCAGGTGCATTTTCCAGTCCTAAGCACAAAGGCTGTGTGTGTGTGTTTGTGTGTGTGTGTGTTTGTGTGTGTGTGTATATGTGGGCATGTGCTTATCATGTGCTTAAGGACAAAATGTCTCTATAAGTATAGGAATATTCGTCAGTTTACACTTCTCTTTCCCCAAGGAAAGTTATGACTATCTATCTATCTATCTATCTATCTATCTATCTATCTATCTATTTTATTATTTGTTTCATTATTATTATTATTTTTTTATACCACTACTGGAGGTTTAGACATAGATATGTAATAAGGCTGGATTAATAATGATGCTAAAGGAAAGTACCCAGAAGGAAAGAAAGACAAATCAAAATGTGTGTGTGTGTGTGTGTGTGTGTGTTGCCCTGTGATAGATTGGTGCCCTGTCCAGGGTGTACTCCGCTTGGTGCTCTACCTTTGTCCCTGTATACAGGATAAATCGGTATATAAGATGAGTGAGTGAGCGTGTATCTAAACTACAGCTTTTATTTTTCCATTTTGTTACACCAAGATTAAGAAAACATTGTCAGAACAATGTTCTCACAAGGATAGTAAGACGAACAAAAATGAAATGTGTGTGTGAGTGAGAGAGAGAGAGAGAGAGAGAGAGATGAGAGCATGTTTCTATATATATCTAAGTGAGGACCTAATTTACCCAAAAGGACAGGAATATCTGTCTTGAGTCTTCTATGAAATTTGGAAGGTGTTTGTGTGTGTGTGTGTGTGTGGGGGGGGGGGGGGGTTGAAGTAAAATTAAACTAACAAACTAAGCAAAATGCGTGTGTGTGTGAGTAAGAGAAAGAGAGAGCACATTTCTATAGCTATATCTAAGTGAGGACCAAATGTACCGAAAGGACAGGAATATTGTATCTGTCTAAAGTGATCTGTGAAATATGGAAGGTGTGTGTGTGTGTGTGGACATGAGGACTAAAAAAAATAAATAATAACATTTGACAGTTTTCGTGTTGTGTTGAAGTGCGCGTCCCAGTGTGTGTGTGTGTGTGTGTGTGCGTGCGCGCCCAGGTTGAGACTCAGGTAGTTGTGCTGTAACCCGAGCCTGCACCATGTGATCAGCGCTGGGAATTTAGAAGGAAGACAGAAGGCAAACGAGAGAGAGAGAGAGAGAGAGCGCACGCGCGCGCGCATTAAACCTGATGCACCGATCCCGACATGGCCGTCAGTGTATAACGAAGGGAATAATAATAATAACAACGATAATACAAAGGATTAACTACAGAAAACACGAGAAAACCTCGTGATCGGACGCAGAAGAGCGGCGAGTGTGGGGCGCGCGCTTTGACAGCGCGTTCAGGTGAAGCGGAAGCGACCTGCGCGCGCTGGATACACGGAGGAGAGAGAGAGAGAGAGAGAGAACAGACAGAGCTGGATGGAGCGCCGCGCGCAGAAGGCCCGAGTGTGATCAGGGAGGAAGGTAAAACCGCTAAACGCCTCATACACACTCTGTACAGAGCCGAGTATCACTGTAGTATGTGTGTGTGTGTGTGTGTGTGTGTGTTCACTCCTGTTCTACACACAGCAGGGGTAGGACTCAAGGTCCGAACTTACCCCAAATACACACAGCAGGGGTAGGACTCAAGGTCCGAACTTACCCCAAATACACACAGCAGGGGTAGGACTCAAGGTCCGAACTTACCCCAAATACCCAAGTGCACTTTCTTTAAACTGCCCCTTAACCCACTGTGATGTGGACTGTATGTGTTGCATTATACTGTATACTATAGTTTCATGTTACACTTGGTCTATTTCTTTCTTACCTGAGTTATGTATGTAACAGGTGCATTGAGCCGAGTGCAAAAGTTTACACTCCCCTCCTGTTACTTTGTGGATTTACAAACTAGGCTATTTCGCAGTGACTGTCTATCTATCTATCTATCTTTTTTTTTTTTTTTTTTACAAAAAACAAACAAATGTAGGCACAGATCTCTTGTGTTTCAGAGCTGATAATACTTAAAGGCTGTTTTAGCAAGTTAAAAACAATCAGGGCATGTAATTAACACACCTAACTTTCCAATATGATCTGTCTTAATTACATACAACATTCAGCTGTTTGTGGGGGGCATCCCATCGAAAGCAAAAAATTTAGCCCCCCATGTTCCTGAGTGAAAAATGCAAAACAAAACAAAAAATTTTTAAAAATAAAAAGTCAAACGTTTCAAATTCATTTTGTAATCACATGTAAACAGGGTTTAATGCAGAGTTGTGGAAGGTAGTACAGGAATTTTAACAAATGTGTAAAAAAAAAAAAAATATATATATATAGATCTGAGCACATTTTGTCTTAACATTTTTAGACATTTGTGTTATTTGTGATTACTGAGTGAACATGACCGTGATTGATACATGTGACACGGATTCAGTGAAACATGCTAATATGTTTATTTGGGATAAAACTAAAAGACCTGGAAGTTGAAAAACTGATATGTCATGAAGAATCCGGACATAAAAGACACATTTAGGAACGTGTGTTAAACATTATTTGGACATGATTAAAGGGTATCATACAGTAGTAAGTACAGTGGTATTCTACATCAAGCATACACCTTTTGGATCAGGAAAGATGAAAATAGTTTACTTTAAAACCATTTTTATTAAATAACTAAAAATTAATTGTGGTCTAATTAGGCCCCTTAAATGATTTTGAAGCTCTCCTTTAAATAACAGTATCTTGACGTTACCTCTCCAGGAAGAAGGCAAAGTCCACTTCAGTACCCTTGTTTTCTTAGAGCATACAGTTGAATGGAAAAGTTTGTACTTTCCAATTTTTTTGAACACGTTTACAATGTATCTGAATTCATGAATTGAAACATCTTGAAGAGTGCAGTTTGTGAACAAATGGATATGAAAAATAAGTAAATGAAAGAACCAAGAAAAAGAAGTAAGAGGTTTTAAGGATCGGTTTGTACAGCAGATCTGAACTTTAAAGCTTATTATCATATAAGTAATGTAATATTTGACATATTTACAAACGGCAACCTGTTAAATCTCAGAAGAAGAAAAAAAATCAGAAATGAACCACGAACTAAAAGTAAAAATTGTTGCTCACACAAATTTGCACAGAGTTTTTATTATCTGTGTATTATTATTGTATAGTATATTATTATTGTTATCATGAATGAACAACTGTAGAATTTAAAATTAGGCCTACAATATTTGTCTTTTTTTTTTAAGACGGGTTAACTTTGGAACGCTCAAGGTCATTGTGCAAATGTATAAAAATTAGAAACGCTTGTAGGAAGGAGAAAGGAAGAATGTTTGCTTTAAGGTGACTTTAAAACAAAATTCGAACGTATTACCTCATAGGATTGTTTTTTTTTCTCTTATCAAAAGCACTTTGTACTTGAACTTGTAGCACAAGTAGGATATAAGGTGTAAGACATTCGGATTGAGCCGAATCGTCATGAGACATCGCGTAAACAAGGCAGACGTGCATTTTTAACCGAGGCGTGTGCTTTACTCCTACAGTTACGAGGAGATTACAGAAGCTGCTGTGGTGATATTTGGCCCCAGCATGGTTTTCCCGTTAGTGCTGTCGTGAGCGTGCCGAGGCTCGGGGGAGTGTCAGTGGGTCAGGGCGTCGGATTGTGAGAGTGTCAGAGGGTCCAAGCACACCGGTGGCAGGCGGTGATCTGCTTCGAATTCTCAGAATGGGTGAGTGAATACAGGTTATCTCTACAGCAGAGACGGAATGAATTACTAATCCTCCCTAAAAGTTCGGCAGAAGTAATGGTACTTTTCCTTCACTGATATTGTATTTTTTTAATCTGGAAAGGTGTTACAGAGTGACCTTAACACACTCCGACACACCTTTCACCAGGGTTGTGTGTTTCGTTTTTTTATTATTATTATCTAAGGCATGTGTAAGCATGTCAGGTTATTTCACAAACACTTTAAGTATTTAGGAGGTAAGAATGCGCCATACTTGCTCTCCCAAAGAGCAAAACAAATAACCCCACGGCTGAAGTCAGTAAAGCCGAAGAAAACCTGCTTTGATGAGAGAGAGAGAGAGACAGAGAGAGAGATCGGTCTCCTGTGACGCTTCATAATCACTAGACCAAAGATGACAAGGCACAAGGAATGCAGTGTTCATGAGGTCCAGCATAATCTCCCACAGAAATGCACGAAACATGACTCACAAGCCGAAAGCACTCGTAATGTAGCCAGAAATAAAATGCCCCTACGATAAATACACACGAAGTGAGAGATAGAGATAGAGAATGTGTGTGAGAGAGAGAAAGGTTAACAGGAAACCAAAGCGTTAATCATTCACATGAGTAAATAATCACCCCCTTAAGGATGAAAGTGCACAAAGATAACACAGGAGTAAGTAACTCATGGGAATGGATTGTACATTGAAAGCAATTTGACCTATATTTTAGCAGTTGATGCACCTTCCACAAGACCAATACGTATTCAAACAATTACAGAAACGAGTTATCTATCTGCTATGATCTAACAAAAATTGAAATTTGCTCGTAAGGAGATTCTTTACGAGGTCGAAGTCTGAAAATGCTCCTTAAGATCTAGACTTAGAATTAAAATATACACACTACCGTTCAAAAGTTTGGGGTCACTTGCAAATTTCTTTGTTTTTGTTTAGTGATTTCTTTTCTAC
>JAQMYJ010000023.1:31976692-32024612 GCA_030014305.1 Clarias laeviceps | reverse complement strand
AATGTAGAAAGAAATAAAAATCAGGAACCATCATGGAGTTAGAAAGTGACCCCAAACTTTTGAATGGTAGTGTATATAGAGAGAGACAGAGAGTAAGCCATGCTCTATCACGCTTTCGTTTTTGTTTTGATTGGCTATGTTGCGTGATGCTTATAGCCACGTCCACATTGAGGAAAAAAGCGCTAAATTACTGGAACATTTCTTACTCTCAATTATCAATAAGCATCAGGGTCCGGGTAGAACTGTTACTCGTTGTGGGCCGCGGTCCACCATTTATGGAAATTTGCTGTGCTTTCTAGATCGGAGGGATGAAATTACTATTTCGTTCCTGTCAATCACAGCTACTTCACCTAATTCTTAGTGTTCTTGAGTGAAGGTATGCAGAAGGGGCTGATAGCGCTTTACTCTAGTTTGTTCGACTGCTCCATAATGTAACAAGGCACATGTAATGTAACAAGGTAAGTGAGCGCTGAATGGTGGGTGGGAATTGGCTGGTGACAGAACTGAGGAGAAAATAAGGAAAAGTGAAAAATACATACATAAATAGATAGTCCTTCTTGTCTGGTTACTGAATTTGAATAAAGTCCTTGCGGTTTAAGATGATGGATGATGATGGAGTTCACTGTGCACATGGGGGCATTCAAAGCTTTTGTAATGGTTTTATACCAGAACGCCATGACTTTTGGTCTGACATAGACTGCAAAATGTGGGACCTTATACACACAGGTGTGTGCCTGTCTCTGTCATCTTCAGTCAGGGTAATTTGTCACAAATTGGCCCCAGTCGAGCTCTAGAGACCTGTCGAGATAAACAAGACACACAGGATGGGTAATAATGTATGTAAGGGCTTCTGAGGGGGTCAGCGAAATGGGAGGATGTGAGAGTGCTTGTGACACGCACTGGAAGACCTACCTGTTCAGAGATAGCGTGGGTTTATTAAAAGGGAACTGAAAAGGAAAGGAATGAAAACGAACAACACAAAAGTAACAGAGCTCCGCCGTCTCCTCGAGACCGGACGGGGATCTAAAAACTAAAAATAAACTCTCTCGTCCTCACTGGATGAGTTAACTCTTTCTGAGGGTTTATGTCCTATTTATATGTCTTTTTAAACTGGATCGAGAGCATGGCGGCGGGCAGAGGCGGTGGCGTGCCGCTCTATCTCAGTTACGCTGGCTTCTGATGTGGACTTGGGCTGGGTCTTTGTCTTTGTCCTTTGTCTTTCTCTTTGTAGTCCCTAATACCAGGCTGGGTGCTACCTAATGTTAGAACAAGATTCAAGATTCAAGATTCAAATAACTTTATTAATCCCAGAGGGCAATTGCTCTTGGTTATACAGTTAATTTGCCGGGAAGCAAGGAAAGGTTAGATTAATGGGGGACATAAATAAACCCGCCAACAGGTGCAGTGCATCACCTGGCAACCGCGCGCCTGGGTGACCTCAGTAACAGTGTAGAGTGTCCTCTTGCTGATCTGCCTCTTGCGAGACCTGGGTCGTTACAGAATGAGCTCAATCTGGAATGCCTTTTTTTTACTATCCATTTATCCATCTATCTATACCACTTATCCTGTGTAGGGTGATGGGGCACCTGGGAGCCGTCCCAAGGAACTTAGGGCACAACTTGGGCCAACCCATTGCAGGGCACAAGCACACACACTGACACACGCAGTTACAGTTTGGTAACTCAAGTCAGCTCACATTGAATGTCTTTGGACTGTAGGAGGAAACCGGAGGAAACTCACCGAGCATGGGGAGAACATGCAAACTCCACACACACTGACCAGAGGCAAGAGTCGAACCCGCAAACCTTTTACCATTTTGGATTATGATCATTATGGATTAACGTGCATGAAGTAAATGAAGTAATGACTGAAAAAGTCATCTTAATCAGGTTTTAATGAAAGCTTTTCTAAACTGAGGTGTTTAAACATCAAAGCGGTCATTCGTTTGATTGGAAAAATATATTAGTAATCGCAAAAAAATGTAATTCACAATATAGGCCTGTGAAATAATTTAATCGCAGAAGGTTACAATTTATTACAGGTAATATAATAGGGATTGTTAATACTTTAAATGTTCATGTATTCTTTAAAATATTTTTTCTGCTGATAAATAAATATTGGAAAATAGAGATCGGCTAAAATGGCTCTCCTTTTGTGTGGCATCACACTGTGTATCGCTACAGTGACTCCAGAATCGATCTTTAAAAATAATTGTATAAGTTGCATATGTTTGAGGTGATTATATGTTGCAGTTCCTCTATAACCCTGCAGGTGGCATATTCTAAACTTTTCACACATTGGCAGGTGGCAGAGCAATGTGCCAAGTTTGTTTAGAAATGTAACAAAATCTAAAAAATTATTATTGTATCAGGATATTTATAAAATAGTTAGTGATACTAACAGAATGGCAGTAAAACCCGAATCGTTACAAAGGAATGCTGATATTGGTTCACCTGGTCCCTGGTGGTTCCCATCCCTAATGGCAAACATCCTTGTAATGAGATAATTTATCTAATTATTTGGTGTTAGCCTAGATAAATATGTTTGAATACAAAATGATACATTCAATAGTCAAATATGTACATATATTATTTTTTGTCTTTAGAGAAGGACATCTATAGTTTACATATCAACAGATCGTGAATCGTTGTGGTGTAAATACAGGCTGTGTAAAGTAACTTTAGGAAAGCCATAACAAGTATTTGAAAGTGTTAGTAACTTATTAAATTTATTATTTGTCACATGTCATTTGATTGTTTGATATACAATCAATTATATCGTTGTTTAAAGGTTCCATTATCCTTAAAGCAAACTGAAAGTTTTCTGAACTTTTTTCTTATCTTATTCAAAATTAGTTTTTGTACTTCAAAGTCTTAAACTGAGTAGTACTGCTGTTTTATTATGTTGTAGTTTTATTTTGTACCTTATGTAGATCCTAAGTGAGATCATGTAGGCCAAAATACAGAAGAACATGTCTGTTTGTCCTTGACCTGCATTTAAAAACAAGCTGAAGAAGTTTAAACAAAACAGTTTTCACCCTGTACAGTACATTCATTCTTTGTCATAATTGGCGGTGTATGACCAGGAAGCATTAGTCACTTATTCACCTCCAGCTATCCACAATCCCGTCCAATCCTGATCTAAGCATGTGGGATATTCCCACACTGATACCATGTTTCATTCAAAAATGCCGCATTATGGAGTTACATTGTTTACATTCTCATGCACGTTGCTGTGATAAGGAATTTCATCTCTAATCTGGTATTGAGAAACGACTCATCCTGTGTGGTTTCTTTATGATAACGTCTCGTAACGTCATCCTGAAGGCTGTAACATCCCGAACAGTTTCACTAGCTGAACTGAACGTTTGTTACTGATTAGGATTAGAAACGCTCAGTGTGAGTCAGGGAGAGGAAGTGGAAAAGCCTGATCGCATTGCATGTTGTTTTAGATCACATCAGGTGCAGTTGAATTTGGGTTTCTGATTGGTTGTTGTTAATTTCCTTTGAAAGGTGTGCAGCTGCAAATTACAGGTCAATATTAATGTGCTAGGCTTGTCTACATGTGCAGTTCATATGGTGGAAGACTATTAATAGATGGGTTTTAAAAGGTGATAGGAATCCTTATTTTTTCCTTATTTTTTAATAATAATAATAATAATAATATAAAAAAAAGTAGCTTTTACATACTGATTATGTCTATTTTACTTAAACCAAGTTTGTAATGTACTTAATTCCATTTAAGTAGTTTATTATATAGTTTGTTTTTATAGTTATAGTATTATAAAAATATCAGTTAAAGAAATAAACTTTATGAAAGTGAGGCGAGGTAGGAACAACTATCTATAACTGCTATAACGTAAGCGATACTAGTTAAAAGTTCAAAGAATATATTCAAAGAAACTATTAAAGCTATTAAAATATAACTATAAATAAAATTTTATGTGCCCATGAAATTAATTGCACACTCATAAGCGCGTTTTTAAAAACGTACAGCACCATCTGTTCAATTTTACGATGAACTAATGATGTTTCAAGAGCGATTTTTTTTGGTAATGATATAAGGACATTTTCCATTTAAATTAGAATATAAAATATTAAAGTATATTAAAATATAAAGTATGAACCAAAGATTATGTTCCCTTAAGCTCGGCCAAATACATCTGTGAAATCGCTATTAAAATCCGTTCAGTAGTTTTTATGTGATGTTTGCTCAAACAAACAGACAGACAAAAAATTCCAAAAACCATCTTTATGTGTTATATTACTCTTATTACTTCCCCGACAAATTATTTTTTCGCAAATATCTTCAATGTACAGAGATGGCAACTTTATAATTATATAGTTACTACATATATAAAGTGTTTAATTCCTTACCTAATGTATAAATATCCTGTTCAGCTCGTGTCCTCATCTTATCATATCTTTTTTCTTTCACAGAGAACACGACTATGGCGGCAAACATCACAGGCTTTACAACACCTTCACCTCAGGTGAGTGAATACCTTAAAGTCTGGGGGTGTTGCAATAGAAAAGCATTGACCCCTTGCTTGCTCATCAGGGACAATCTGATCATTTTGATTTATACACATTTCCTCACACATTTTATACTCCATTCCCTAATTTTCTTTTGATTCTGTAAAGCAGCTTTGCGACAATGACCAATGACCAAAGTGATTTATAAATAAAATTTAATTTAATGAAGGGCATTCAAGTCAAACCAGGACATGTGATAAAATTTCATGTGTAAAAGTGATTGACATTTTCAGACACAGTATAGTAAGATTAAGAAATGTTTGATTTTATTTTAAATTAATGAAATATTATACAGTAGATACTAATAGAGAATTTGCTGTGGCAGTTGATGTCCTGTTGATGCAGAGCACAGTGCAGATCTGGTAGAATTGCAAATTGGGAATTGACCGATAAAAGAAAAAAAACTTAAAATCATGCTTAAATTATGTGTGGATATGTGTGTGTATGTTTTTTTCAGGGACCCAATATCGTAGCGATCGTTGTGCCAATAGTGGTAATACTAGTGCTCATCCTAATAGGAGTGCTGATCTTCCTGTTCTGCACGGTGAGGAAGAAGAGGCAGACGGAGGGGACATACAGACCGAGCGCTGAGGAGCAGACGGGCGCACGCAGCGTGGAGGCCCCGAATGCACTCAAACTGCCCAAAGAGGAGAGACTCATTTAAGACACACCGAGTGCTGCCAGGACATGGTGTCGAATACACCCAGCATTTCAGAAAAAAAAAGTTGGATTTCTTTTGAATGAATCACAGAAGCACACATTTGTGTGTGTGAGAGATAGAGTGAGAGAGCATTACAGCTGATTACAGTTGCTGACGAGGATGTCACACCTATCATTCTTTACTGTTATACACTACCAAGAACTGAGGCGTGTCAAGGTGTCATCGGGTCCAAATGGTTCACGAATTGAAAACCAAGACCAAAACTTCTCTAAAGGTTGGGAGGGTGTGATTACTTTTGGACTTTTGTTTTTTCCTCTTCTTGTTTTGGCCTGCTGCTGGATACTGGACTGCAAGGACAATTTTTTATATGTATATATTTTAAAAAGAATTTATCTATGTTATATCCAGACGTCTGTTTTTTTTTTTAACGTTGTTAGGTTTTGTTAGTTAAAACCTGAACCACTAGGATTAAACACAAGTGATTATTACCTATGATTTAAAAACCTGATTTTCGAGAAACCTCCCCGGCAAAAAACACACCATCGCTTTTGTTTTAATGAAACTCATCCTGAATAGACTTGAGTTAAATTTGTATTTGTATGTTTTTTAAAACCACAAATCAATCTAAGCAAAAATTCATTTTTGGACCTGAAGATAATTTATTTGGTTGTCGATTTCATCCCTCTTACCCAACCCTTTCCAGCTGAGATGAATGCTAATACTGTTTGCAGTAGTCCTTTAGACACAAAGCACAGCAGTTGAAAAGGAAAAAAAAGACAAAAACGGTTGATTGCTTGTCCAAATTTGATAATCTGGTCGAGAGATAAAAATGGAAAAACAAATATGAGCTGATCCTGGTGGTTAAACACAGCTGAAGACATTTTATGCTCAGACATATTACAACTGTATGACTGTACAAAGGCAAAGACATATATTAAATTATAATTTAGTAAAATGTACTTTCTTTGGATTTCTTTTTGCAACTTCAGGATTAATCTGCTTGGTTTTATTATTTTAATTTTATTTAATTTGATCTTTTTTTATATTAAACAAAATTAATCTAGTAGTCACACAGACAGGTCCAGGTTTCCAATCTACTGTATGATGTCACTTCTAAGATTATTGAAGATACCAAATTCATATATACCCTTACTGTTTATTAGATTAGATTAGATTAGATTAGATTAAATTAGACTAAATTAAATTTAATTGTGCAAAGTACATGTACAAAGACAATAAAATGCAGTTAGCATCTAACTAGAAGTGTCTATGTGGCAACAACAAAATATGTATAAATACCATATAAATAATGTAATAAATAACAAAATGGGGAAATAGGCTATGGGGTGATATGTACAGAGGTATGGATGTATAAACTACAGGAGGTGAAGTAGGTGTGATAAATAGGACATATAATATAGGCAACATGTAAAGTATATTGACTACATTTATGACCTGTCATATTAAGTCAGGTGTTAGTCGCACAGAATAGTTTTGCGTTATGGCCAATAGAGTAAAGTACATCAATCAGTTGATAAACACCTTCTGTACGCTATGTATGATGGTTACTCCAGTTGTCGTATAAAAACATGCATATTTCGCTATAAATCCTCTCTGCTAAGGGTTATTTTTAGCGGTATCAGGTGTCAAAATAAGGCTGAGGAATCCATCTTTCTTATTACGACACTGAATCCTAATTTAAATGTTCTAAAAGAAGGATTTCTCTGAGTTATCTGAGGCGCTCCTCGCAAACAAACTCGCTCTGGCTCCATATCCCAGGAACCGGACATGATACAGTAATAAACCTAGTTTTAAAAACGCACTTATTGAAGCAGGAACCTGACAATGTGACTTAATACCTGATTCAATGTGACCAGTAACATTTTAAAATTGACAGGTGCTAAAAAGGAAAGGACATCATATACTAATAAAATTAAATATATAATGCAAATACATCATTATTATTTATTAAGAAAAGATATAATTGCAATAATATTAAATATATTAAAATTGCATTCTATTATGATTTATCTTATTATTATTATTATTATTATTATTATTAGTATATGCCTTATAATGCCTTAATTGACATTTGTGTAAAAGTTAATGAGATACATCTGTTTGTTCAATTAATGACTAAAAGTGAGTGATATAAATAAGCCACTGCATATTAATAGTTTATTAATCTCATGTGCAAACAAAATACAAATCTGCAGCTTTTAAAGTAATCCACTAACGTAATATTATAGGAATATTTGTAGGAAGTTATCGCAATTCTGAAAGCTGATGATTATCACTTTCACACAAATGTAACAAATGCCTGTAAATGTAACAGTAACTAATTATTACGATAAAAAAAAAAATCAGATTTGTATTATGTTTGTGGGCTGTTATTACGATGGTGAGTGTTACAGGGTGTTCATTATGTTTTTTTTTAATGCATTACATACTGTATATTAACATGTCTTACATGTATTATTCACTTTATTAATTTATTAACTACTGTATTGATATTACTGATAACAGAAAGCATTACCAGATCTATTCCTAGACCAAAGCTGTATTTTCAAGTGTGGTAAATCTTTATTTTTAGGTAATAAAATAAAAACATGAAACGAGTCAGTGGCACTTCGGCACACATCTGAAGCAGCAGCTTCCTCTGCTCCGAGGACATTCCTGAGCGTGGCTATAATGAGGGAAGTCATGCGTCGCAGGTCTCGAACCGGCTTCAGTGTTACAGATGCTGATGAATGTAAGCATTGTTGTAGTCAGTGGCTCAGCGGAGACAGGAATTGGGACAGCCGAGGAATTCTGAGATGTAACATTTGGGAACTGCTGACAGAGACCTACTCATCAGATTCCTGGGTAATGAAAGCACAAGAAAGGCCAAAAGGTTTGTCTTGAGTAAACAGGGAACAGCAGGTTGTAGAAGTAATGGCAGAGAAATTGTGTTCATTTTCTACTTTAGCTGAATGTAAATGAAGTGTTTGAATGGGGGGAATTAGCACAGTTCACCTACTGTAGTGTCGACTCTTTTGCCTCACAAACGACTCATGTTATTTTTTTCAAAACGAGACAAAAACGTTTTTTTTTTTTGAGTTATTCTAATAAACAATATTAATATAAAGTCTTACGTATTAGAGTTATATCAAAACATATCATGTTTGAAGAGCACTGGCGGACTCTGAGCAGTGAATAGTGCCCTACTCTAGAAAAAAAAAATCCTCTTTTTGCTGTGGTCTTATCCAGAAAGGGATCCAGCCTTTATGGATGCAGGGTTTCATTCCAACCAAGCAGAAGCCAAAGCTATTCCACCTGTTTAAGGAATCGTTCGTGGATCTCAATAGCCTATCAAGTTGTGGTATCTGCATGGATAGAATGAAAACCTTCCCCTCATTGGCCATTTCCGGATAAGATCTGCTGCAGGGTGATGTAATGCCCTCAATGGAGTCATTACATGCAAGTTCACACGATGCAAGTGCTCTTAATGGAGCAAGAAAACATTATTAGTGCCCTCTAGGCTGAAATACAATAAATAAGAATCGCAGAACAATGCTGTAGGGTGCCTTCAAAATGAAAGGATATTTGATAATGCCCTCTAGGTAGTCATTATGTCCAAAGTAATATGATAAGTGCCGTCTAGGGTCCCCTTCCAGTGGAGAAAATGTGATGCAGTGAGTTATCTTGTGCCCTTCTGTGGGCCAAGTGAGATGCAGTACCCAATAGGCTTTTACATTTAAATAAATGAGATGAAGAGCCCCCTAGTGTGTTATTTACTCTCGCTGCCCCCCAGATAGCTTGTGTGATGCCTAGCTGTCCAGTGTGAACAGAATAATTTTATAAGAATGTTAACATCAGCTCTGGGATATCGGCATCATGTTGTGTCTTGTGTAAGTTCAAACATGTTAGATGATAAATAAGCACATAATAAGGTTTTTGTGTGTAGAATTAGCCTTTATTCAGATTTTGAAATGGGTTTAAGTGAATCACACAACTGAAGGCTTCACAGTTGATAGAACATCTGGAGCTGATGCAGTGAACCTTACACACAATGTACAAAACCACAAAGATAGATGGACCAAAATTGCATGATTAATCACAGCTGTGACAACCATGACGGTGGCTGGAGACGTGACAAAAACGATAAATTATTTTGTGAAATGAGATACAGATGGAAAGGGGTAAGTGGGCACAGTTTAGATCTAGGCGACCTCCTCTTCGCCCTCCTCCTCGAACTCGCCCTCCTCAGCGGTGGCGTCCTGGTACTGCTGGTACTCGGAGACCAGGTCGTTCATGTTGCTCTCAGCCTCTGTAAACTCCATCTCGTCCATGCCCTCTCCGGTGTACCAGTGCAGAAAAGCCTTGCGCCTGAACATAGCAGTGAACTGCTCAGAAATGCGCTTGAACAGCTCCTGGATGGCTGTACTGTTGCCGATGAATGTGGCGGCCATCTTGAGGCCACGTGGTGGGATGTCGCAGACGGCCGTCTTGACGTTGTTGGGGATCCACTCGACGAAATAGCTGCTGTTCTTGTTCTGCACGTTGAGCATCTGCTCATCCACCTCCTTCATGGACATGCGGCCGCGGAAGACAGCAGCCACGGTGAGGTAGCGGCCGTGGCGCGGGTCGCAGGCCGCCATCATGTTCTTGGCATCAAACATTTGCTGCGTGAGCTCAGGGACAGACAGAGCGCGGTACTGCTGGCTCCCCCTGCTGGTCAGAGGAGCAAACCCGGGCATGAAGAAATGCAGACGTGGGAAGGGCACCATGTTGACGGCTAGCTTGCGCAAGTCTGCATTCAGCTGCCCGGGGAAACGCAGGCAGGTCGTGACGCCGCTCATGGTGGCCGAGACCAGGTGGTTCAGATCGCCGTAAGTGGGCGTGGTCAGCTTCAGTGTGCGGAAGCAGATGTCGTAGAGTGCCTCGTTGTCGATGCAGTAGGTCTCGTCAGTGTTCTCTACCAGCTGGTGCACGGACAGTGTGGCGTTGTAGGGCTCCACCACGGTGTCAGACACTTTGGGCGAGGGCACCACGCTGAAGGTGTTCATGATGCGGTCGGGATACTCCTCGCGGATTTTGCTAATGAGCAGTGTGCCCATGCCTGAGCCGGTGCCGCCGCCCAGAGAGTGAGTGAGCTGGAAACCCTGCAGGCAGTCGCAGCTCTCTGCCTCCTTACGCACCACATCCAGTACGGAGTCAACAAGCTCCGCCCCCTCAGTGTAGTGGCCCTTGGCCCAGTTGTTTCCAGCACCACTTTGTCCTAAAAATGAAAAGAAATACATGTAGAGAAATTTTTTTTTTTTTTCATTTTTAGTTATTTTTGTAAAAGAAAATTTTTTATAAATAAATAACTAAATAAACAATTATATCCTTTATTTGAAAAAAGGAAATAAAAAAAAATTATATGTTTTTTTTTCAATTAATTTAAACAGCATTTCATCTTTGCTCATCTCCTCACCAAACACAAAGTTGTCAGGTCTGAAGATCTGTCCGAAGGGCCCGGAGCGGACCGAGTCCATGGTGCCGGGCTCCAGGTCCACGAGGATGGCACGGGGTACGTACTTCCCACCTAAGCACAGGAGGACGGGTTAGGATGTAAAGAAATCTCCGACCACAAACAAATCACATGTCTTACACATCTATTTTTTTCTTTGTTGTTAATTGAAACCCGATAATTTTGTAGTAGATCGGAATCTGGATCTATGCAGGGACTTGTCCTAATCCTCTAGAACCGGTCGCGACTGCTCATTACGTGTCAGTACCTGAAGCCTCATTATAGTAGACGCTGATTCTGTCCAGCTGCAGGTCGCTGTCTCCGTGGTACGTCCCAGTCGGGTCGATACCGTGCTCATCACTGATCACCTCCCAGAACTGAGAGAGGAAAGAATATGAAGGAGAGAGAGAGAGAGAGAGAGAGAAGGAAGAGAAGTGTGGAAACAAATCATTCAGGAATGTGCAAAATTAAATTAATTGACATAAAAGGTTTAACAGTAGTTTTATACCTTATTGATATATATTAATTATGTCATTATGCAAATAAACAAATAAATAAATAAAATCTGGAATAAATGTTTCTTCAATGTTACAAAATGCCAAAATGCATAAAACAACCACAAAGCGGTATTTATTTTTCGATATTCAGTATATATTTGCAAAACAAACAAACAAATTACGGAGATAAAAAAAAAGAAGAGGAATAAGATATTAAATTCAATGATGGTTTAAATCAGAAGTTATAGATTATAAACATGAATACTATCTATCTAGCTATGGTCATAGCTTTGTCTTTCTCTCTCTCTATCTCTCAATATATATATATATATATATATATATATATATACACACACACACACACACATATTATATGACGTCACCTCTGTTATTATGTTGCCATGTGTAAATGAGAGACAATGTAACCAAAATTAACAAACCAAAATTAAATAATGCAGTTGTACAGCTACATAAAAAAAATTGCGAATGTAATGAACAATGTACAAAATTCCACTGACAATTAAAACAAATAGAGTGAGTGAAATATAAGGGAAAAAAGGGAAAGCTATTAGAGTTTAAATGTCGGAAAATGGCGACAGTGTCTCCAGGCGTCTCTCCACCCCCATCCTCCTTCACAACACACAAACCCAGCATTTCCCCCCATGCAAAACTAATGCATTCATCACATTTCAAGCATTTGTACACATTTAGTGATTTGCACGAACTGAAATCACTGCAAATTCTCTAAATGAATGAGAACGCATCCTGCTCCATTTTCACCCCCCACGCAGACATTCTAGACGATTCCTTCACACACCCGAGAGAGACAGGGCTGGGGATGTGTCCGTGTTCTGCATGCGGAGTCTCAGCTTTAGGATGTAAAATGTTTACCTTCGCTCCGATCTGGTTGCCGCACTGTCCGGCTTGCAGGTGCACGATCTCGCGCATGTTTGCAGCTGACAGAAGAGAAGAGAAGAGAAGAAGAGGAGAGCAGGAGAGCAGGAGAGGCCACCGCACGCGAGGAGGAGATGGACGGAGTGATAAAGCAGGAAAGATGCGTCCGTCTCTCGCTGTGTGCAAATCCACGCCCCTATTGCCTGAGCTCTTCCTCTTTACTGGGCCGCAATCCGTGGTGCAAGGTGACGTCATCGCCATGGTAACCAAAAGCGGAGGAGAGAAGGAGGACCCTGAGCGCGTGGAAACACCGGATAGGATGCACCGGATCCGAGGACTGCAGTGATGAAGTGGACAAAATGGCGCATGGGTGTTTCGGGTCAGACATAGAGGGAGTGATGTGCTGCTGGCGTTAGTGCTGAAGGTTAACATCTCTCATTTATCACCAGTGACGCTTCATCAGGTTGGGCCCTGCTGGGGCCGCGTGTTACAGAGGACAGTTACTTTAGGCCATTTAAATTCTCCAGATATTAAATATGTATTCCTATATGGCCGACATGTGCAGTCACCAGGGACGGCACCTTGCCAGGGATGTCACTGAGCGTGTAGGAAAAGAAAGCAAAATAAAACTTCAGAATGATAATAACATTTGCGGTCTCAGTATGCATGTCGCAGGTATTCACGTCACTGTGTGGATCATTCAACCCTGTTGGCACCCTTGTCCTAGTTTGTAAGAAGCAAGGCAGGGGACTAGACTAGAAAGGTCTCACCACTAGACTGCGGACAGGGCAGAGCAGGGAAAAAATGCACACTTAACTTCATACAGCAATACAACTAGTAAAATCATTTACACTATAAAACAACATCAAATAATAATATCTATATATATTATAATACTGTTAACTCATACATCCTCACAAACTGCATCTCAGTGTTGTACGGCATCTGTACTGCTCTGGACATTCTTTTCCACCCAAAGAATCACTGGCATTCTGCTGCTACCCACTATGGAGGACATTTAGAAGAAACGCTGCCTGCAAATAGTGAGAGGCATTATCAAAGATACATCTCACCCCGATCTAAGAATATTCACTCTTCTCCCATAGGGCAGATGCAACAGGTGCCTCAGAGCTGCACAAACTAAGTGAAAAATAGCTTTTTACAAATACACTACTGCACTGTCACTTTCTGTTTATATACTATACATCTTTGTACCATCCATAATTTATGTTAATCTTTGCACTAATATATTCAACACATATTTATTATGTGTGTACTGTATATACTACTTATTATTATTAAATAAATTAAATAACAGGAGAATATATGCATGGCTGTAAAGAAAGAAATATAGTACAAGACAGTCAAGTTTTCAGATGGAAACAAAAAACCTAATGTACGCTCCCGGGATTTGCATAAAAATAGAACTCATATTCTCCAGCAAGGTCAGTAAAACCTAAAAGCTGTTTTCTTATAAAACTGCACAAATCTGTGTCTAAAACTCCAGATATTAAGCAATGAGTTTTCACTCAAAATATTAACTGTTTATTTTATTACTCTTTATTGCTCTTTATTCCTATTTATAGAAGTTTCTTTTATGCAGAAATGTTTTCAAAAGCATCTTTTGCTTATGCAATATTTTTGTATGTGCCCAAGACCTTCGCACAGAAAAGTAAAATAGTTGTTAGTTTTTACTGAGAATGCTGGAGAATATGAGTTCTTCTGGTAACTTTGTCACACTCGTAACGTTCTAATAATCAAATAAAAATTAAGAAAAGAAAAGTTCAAAGCCAAAAGGTAGCAAAATTTCACTTTATGAGTATAACATTATTTATGCAATAAAATAGGCTTGTTTAACAGTTATAGTTGTTAACCTGTGTTATGTTGCTAGCTTACATAACATTGGATTTTTTTATATATTGTTAAACGTTATGGTGTTATTTCGAATGTCTGAACAATGTTTGAGCAAAGGTGAGGTAAAATATTATTATTATTATTATTATTATTATTATTATTATTATTATTATTATTATTATATATTACTAACTTTGTTGAGCGCTGAAGAGGATTTCACCCTGGGCACCATACACACTAGAACAGACACAGGTGTGTGGTGTGGGTATAAGTGTGTAAATCGGACATTTTTGGGATTTTTTTAAAGCTGTGTGAACTTTATTAAACACACCTGTCTTGTGAGTGCAGTGAAAGACTCAGGTTCATTTTCAGGACATTTCATCATCAGTGTCAGTTTTTTTGGCTGGAGAGTTCTAGTATTTAGCCCTGAATTAGCGCTGAAGGGTAAAATTAAAACGAAACAACAGCAATGCTAAACCTAATACACTCGTATCAGCATGACACACATACAGTACACACACATACACAGGCACACTATCATGACAGAGTTAATGATATCTAGCCAGTTGTGGTCAGTAGTTTATGTACATTTTTTGTGAACATAAATTTCATGGAATTTCTGAAATCATCACAGGGTCAAAATTATACACTTAATATTTGACTAAATGTCCCTCAGCAGGTTACGCTTTAATGGAAGCTTTATGTTACCATCAACAAGCTATTGGATTAACTCTGGTTGGATATTTAACCACTCTTCCTTTATGGTAGAGCGTAGACAACATCCAGAACAACCGTTTGGACAGAAGCACAGCTCTAAATCACAGGCTTGGATTAATGCACTCCTTGTAATACTTTTCTTTAACAAACTTATCTAGAGACTTGTACAGTGGAGGGTAAAGGTAAATGTGTGTGATTGTTGATAAGGTATAGTTTACTTTATGGATATATTTATATAGCGTTTATGGAAGGAGGATCAGTGGCTCAGTGTTATTTTCCAACAAATGCTAGTCAATGGATGCAGGTCATACTTGGCACTATTCTCAAGCCAGGTTGCATCAGAAAGGGCTTTTGATGTAAAACCTGTGCCAATGTGCAGTTCAGATGAAAGGGGTCTCCAGTATTGAAATGTATAGCAGACTTAAGGGTTTTTCTTTAATAAGGGAAAAAGAGATGCCTGACACGATTGGCCTGCCTCGACCCAATAAAACACCTTTGGGATGAATTAGAATGGAGACTGCGAGCCAGGCCTACTCGTCCAACATCTGCTTCTGACCTCACAAATGTGATGTGCTTCTGAAAGAAGGGTTAAAAATTCCCATAAGCACTCTCTTAAACCTTGTGGAAAGCCTCCCTATAAGAATTGAAGTTGTTATAGCTGCAAAGGGGGTGGGGCCAACATCATATTAAACTCTATGGATTAAGAATTAGATGTTGCTCAAGTTCATATGCATGTGAAGCCAGGCGAGTGAATACTTTTGGCAATATAGTGTATATAATTCAGCCATAACATTAAAACCTGAAAACTTTAAGGACAGTATTGTGTAGGTTCCCCTTGTGCCACCAAAACAGCTCTGACCCCTCGAGACATGACTCTGAAGGTGTGCTGTGGTGTCTGACAAGTGCTGCAAGTTGCATGGTGGGGCCTCCATGGATCTGACTTGTTTGTCATGGCTGCTCAATCGAATTCACAATCTTTGAATTGTGAAAGTGTTTGAGCGATTTGAGCTACATTAGCTTTTCTAAGGGACTGGATGGACTGGCCTTTGGTCCCTACATGCACAGTGGAGCCTTGGGACCCATAATCCTGCCACCAGTTTAATGTTATAGATTTCATAATCAATGTTAATTTTTTTTAAACAAGTATTTCCCTGATTATTTACAAGCTCAACATTTAAATCACACACTTCCTCCTTCTATATTTAAAACAGCAAATTACAATCTTGTTATGATTGATGTGTCCACCTATAAAGTGGTGGTATAAGAAAAGATAAGAAAAGATATGCTGTGATATGAGTAAACTTTATTTATCCTGGAGGGAAATTTCATAACTGATATTGCAGCAACACGAGGAATGAGAAACCCCCCAAAATATACAACGTGTTTTATAGTCTCATAGTCTCTCACACCATGCTGCATTTAGGTAATGAATGGAACAAGCTATCCATTCACAATTTATCACGTGTCTGGGCATTTTTTTTATTTTTTTATGACAGTTTGATTCTCCAGTCTCATTTTCAAGTCTCATAAACAAGCTTGCCTTTGTAAAGCCTGCAATAACAAAACAGGAATTGTTGATAGAAAATATTCATATATTATAATATAATATAAAATATTGTAATAAATACACAAATGCAGAAAAAAAACAAATACAAAAAAACTTTTTTTTTTCATTTTCCTTATCTCTGCATGTTCAGGCAAAGTGATTTATTGTGTTTATCCTCTTTAATTGTTTAATGTATTTTTATTATTCCCCTGTAACTGATATCATGACTGTCTGTCTGAAAGGATGAGTCTGTATTTACTCCAAATGATCATTTAGTGAAAATGAAGAAAGAGAAATAAACTCCACAGTAATCACACTCACAGCAAATACACGCACCTGGATAGATATTAAAATAAAATTAATGATGGGTAATTATGTTATTTGCATAAATCGCTAATTAAAAGTAAGTAAAGCAGTTAAGTTTAACCTTGAAAAAAAGACACACCTGGGCTCAAATGGAATTTATGAAGTTTGTTCAAAGGCTTTGAATCATTTGTTTATTTAAAATCTATTTTTTTATTATTATTATTTAAAGTAATCCCTGGCAGCAATCTTTCTATATTATTCTGTAATAAAGTTGTTTATTGTATTGTAGCTGTTTTTTTTTTAAAGCTTTATAAAATACAGTATAATTGGAGTTTCTCTAATAGTTTCTACAGGTTCAGTACAAACCAGCAAGACCATTAAATTTAGATCTTTTAAATGTACATACAGTATGTCAAAGCCTGATGACAAATCAGTGACAATGTAAGCCTGCCCAAAATAGGGCGAAATGCCGGTCCCATATTTAGCAAAACATTTGGGTCATCAAGAGACTTCAACTTCCTGTTTTGTGTCTCGAATGCTACTCCTCCCTCTCTGCTCTTCCTGAACATTAAAAGCAGCTCAAAGACACTTTCCAAAACCTGCCGAACAAGGCGAGCTTGTAACATCACCGCAGACCCGTGTGCTCAGTGTGAGAACACAGCACTTTGGCTCTCATGAAAGAAGCGTGTCGGGCGTGACCATGTCTTCCAAGTTGCCTGAAGAGGACCTGTTATGCCCTGTGTGCTGTGACATCTTCAGCGATCCCGTCCTGCTCTCATGCAGCCACAGCTTTTGCCGGTCCTGTCTGCAGAACTTTTGGGAAAGGTCACTTTTCCGGAGCTGTCCCGTTTGCAGGAGGAGAGTCTCGAAAAAACAAGCTCCAAGCAACCTGGCTTTGAGGAACCTGTGCGAGGCCTTCAAGCAGACCCAGAACTGGAGATGTGAAGAAGATGAGATGTCGTGCCCACAGCACGGTGAGAAAATGAAGCTCTTCTGCATAGATGACCAGCAGCCCATCTGCGTGGTGTGCCAAACTTCGAGAATGCACAAGGGTCACAACTGCACTCCCACAGACGAGGCCGCGCTGGACTGTAAGGTACTGTTCAGACAGAAGTGCTTTGTGCTGCACTGCTTTGCTGCTTCATTGTGTCTGTGAGAAAGAAAAAAATGCAGTTCTTAGTGTCGGAAAGGATTTGGTTTGGTTGCTCAAGAGAATGCAGTTTATCAAGTCTGGTCTGACACGATCTCAGTGTGCTCTGGCGGAAGAATCAGAGCCGAGGCATTCCAGCAGCACCTCGCTGTCTCACATCTGCACTTCGTACTTTTCAAACTCAAACGTTCTTGAAAAGTGCTCAATAAATTCACTTGCACATGTGTTTGAGGTAGAACTAGAACACTGTATTTCAAGCACATGTTTTGGAACCAGAAAAGAGTATTTCTGGAAGCAGCAGTCAGGGGTTAACCTCAGTCCAGTGCAATTTGTTGCACTCTCAGTTAACCTTCATTTAGAAGCTGTGAATTTATAATAATAAAAGAAAATCCAGTAATGATGTTTTACTTTCAGAAAGTAATATGGGCATGGAAGGTTACAGTGAACACCACTGCTGTAGGTGTTTTCATGTCAATTTAGGGGGATTTCAGTAAGTTTTTTGGAGGTAAGGTTTGAGAGGGAAGATGGTGCAGATACCAAATTATTAAAAAAACAATTTTATTTGCAATCTACAAATTTGAATGAATATTTTCTTTCTTTCTTGCTGGTTAGCACTGTGGCCGCACACCTCCAGGGTCAAGGGTTCGATTCTTGTCTCGGGTTTGTTTGTAGGTTTCCAGTTTCCTCCCACCGTCCAAAGACATGTACGTAGATTAGGCAATGCCCGTTGTGTGTGAATGCCCTGAGATGAAATGGCATCACGTCCAGGGTGTACCCCACGTGACACTCATTTACATATTTGTGACCTGCTCTTATTTAATTTAATTATTCATTATTTAATATTTATTGATGTACTGTATTTATTTTTCTTCTTCTTCTTCTTCTTCTCCTTCTTTAGAATAATAATAGTACTATTATTATTATTATTATTATTATTATTATTAATACTAGTAATGCATGTCTATTTTCAATAAGTAAGATTTTCACATTACCAAAATGTGTTCAATCGAAGAATTCTACACATTTCACCACTTTTATACTCATTTTTCTACTACCATGCTCGCAGGAGAAACTTGATTCTGCTTTAAAGACACTGAAAGACAACTTTGATGTTGTGATGAAACTCAGAATGACTTCAGCTGTGACACTCGAGCACATCAGGGTAATTTTAGTTAATTCCAAAAAATATTTGAACCAATAAAAAAATTATCTACAAATAAAACATATAAATTTTTTATGTGCTTTAGAATCAGGGCCAGCTAATAGAGAACCAAATAAAGCATCAGTTCATGAAGCTTCACCAGTTCCTGCATGAGGAAGAGGAGGCTCGGCTGTCTGTGCTCAAGGAGGAAGAGACGGAGAAGATCGATGATATAAAGAAAAGAGATGAAGAGCTGATGAACAGGATCTTTTCTCTCTCTGAGATCATCAGTCGCACAGAGCAGGACATCGCCACTGATGATCTGACGCTGCTGCAGGTAAAAATGTCGCCACCATTTAATCAGGAATTTCCTGGATTTTTTTTCCAACAGGATAACATTGTTTAAGAGGTGCTGACCGAGTGCCAGGAGAAGATTCTTTCTGCTCTCTATTCCTCCTGGCTTTCAGAGTGTTCACTGATGGCTTATTGTGTTTTGCTTCCTTTCACAGAATTTCAATTCTGCCATGGAGAGGTACGTAGACACCCAGCGTTTTATGTTTTAAAGAAAACTCCACCCAGATTTACAGTATGTTGAAATATTATTTGTGATGTGTTTGGTGATCCTGGCGCTAATTTGTTGGCTGGTGAGATGTGTTTGTCATTAGTTGTACAATTGGAGAAAATTTGGGGTTAGGTCCTGAAAACAAAACAAAATCTTTTTAACCAACATTTTCCAGACATGTTCAGCATCATCTTCATGATTGATCCAGCATTGAAGTGGTGGAAACGTTGATGCAAATGTTTGGCCCAAAGTCCCAGAAATCAATGCATTTATAAAACAAAGATTTGGATTGATCAGTATAGATCAGGATCTATTAAATAAAATGAAAGGATGAGCAAGATGGTGTTGATGGTGGTAATAGTTTGAAAGTTGAAACTTTGGTGCACTACTATCATGACCCAGTTCAAAGGTTTTGAGGGAAAGTTTAGAAAACCAAACTGAAAATAGATATTGGTTGGTGTTTGGTTTTCTTGCTTTAATACATAATGAAAATCCATCTTTTTAAATGCTGAATTTATTATTATTATTATTAGTATTATTATTAGTAGTAAACAACAGCCAACCACTTTTAAGAAAGACGTTCTGTTTCTACAGAACTCAGAGTTCACCTCCAAATCCAAAAGAGTTTCATGGGGCATTAATAGATGAAGCCAAGCACTTGAGCAACCTGAAGTTCAGGGTTTGGGAAAAGATGCAAGAAGTTGCTCCATACTGTAAGTACTTCAAAGAAACACAACACAGCAGTGATGTTGCACAAAGGGGGAGTCTTATCCAAAAACAAAACAAATACAAATCAGATCTGATCTGATCAGCACTGATCTCAAAAAGAAAATGTTAAAATGGCAGTTTTATCTATAAATATTACAAGGCTCTGATATTGAAGACTCCTTCAGTACAGGTTAATTAACTTGTAATAAATTTAAGAGGTAAGAAAACTTCACCTAGGGAACAGTATCAGTTTGTAGTCAATATTTTTTTTTTTTATTAAATAAAAAAATAAAAAAATAATTTCATAAAAAAAAAAAAAAAAAAGAATAATGAATGAAGGCACAACTTTTAAATACTTTCAAAAAACTGTAGTCATAACCTTTATTAAACTATGCTCAATTTTATTCAACCTTTGAATAGCAAAAACAAAACAATAAAAATATAATTTTTTATTATCAATTTTATTTATTTGTAAACAAATACATAAATAATAATAATAATAATAATAATAAAAACAGCCTACAAATGACATTATTAAATGTAAAATATATTTTATGTATTGATCAGTATAAAAAATGAGAATAAAGCACAAGAAATATAAATATGCATGCATTTCCTCTGTGCTTTTTGCACTTTTGTTTTACCTGAATAAGATTTATTCATGAACAAAACCCATACATTTACTTCAGTCAAATGTTTCTACACTTAAAAAAATTATACTGAATTTTTGCATGATTAATTAAATATTTGGGTACCGAATATTCACCATATCAACATTTATGTATTTATCCTTGTTTACATTTATTAAAAAAGACCAAAAGTCTAACCAAAAAACTAAAAATCTCAATTATTTAGGACAATCTTAAATCTTAAGCATCACAATTACAATCTCTCAGCTGTAGTTTGTTTATTCGTGTTAAATTAATGAATTAGTTCTTCTCAAGGTTTGAATCTTCATTTCTCACTCAGTTCCTGTGACTCTGGACCCGAACACAGTGCACCCGTGTCTCAGGCTGTCAGACGATCTCAGTAGCGTCCGTTACAGCAGCCCGGGTCGTCCTCTCCCCACCAATCCTGAGCGCTTCTGTGTTAGTGCGGAGGTCCTCGGCTCGACAGCCATCGATTCTGGCACGCTCGCCTGGGAGGTGGACCTGGCAGAGAGCAATGACTGGATCCTGGGTGTAGCCAGCGTGTCTGTTAAGAGGGACTTGGAGGTCCCGGCACGACCGGAGAACGGGTTCTGGACGCTCTGCATGCGGGATGGAGAGTACAGAGCCATGGTGTCTCCTGTAAAAACACTGAAGGTGGACAAAACGCTACAGAAAGTGCGAGTGGAAGTGGACTGGGATGCAGGGAACGTTTGTTTCTTGTGTCCTGAGGACGGGGAAATGCTGTACAAATTCACACAAGAGTTCACGGACAAGGTGGTGCCGTATTTCTACACGCAGAGTACAAAGCCTCTGAGGATTGTACCACAGCTGGTGATGATTTCGATGAAGAAAAACTGAGATTTATTGAATGAATGTGTTAACAGGAAGAAGCTTATGATAAGCAGGGTATGAGTTCTCACCACTTCAAACCTGCCAGTGTTGAGTCCTCGAGCAAAGCTTTAATCCTCAATTTCTTAAGTTATCCTGAGCTACTTTGAAGACAAAAAAAATAAGAAAAAGAGTAAAATGAACAGAGAGTGGAGTTTCCTGTCCTTTTGTTCCAATTTGGTTCCCAAAAAGTCACATAAAACACACTTTTACCCTAAACAAGGAATTCAGATTTTATGATCATGTCTGTATACAGTATATAACTGTACTGGCAGTTTTTTTTTCTAATGATAATGTGCTGTCTGGTGCTCATTTGCATATTAGAATTTGATTGGCCCTTGTGTTTTCATGATGTCATAACACCTGCCAGATACATATTCAGCACTAACACGATTTATTACTTAGTTATTCAGCTTCCTTGTGTTTGTGTTTCCTTGACTAAAAACCTAAACATCATTGGGAAGTGCTTCATAACTGCCAGGAGGCGGAGTCAAAAGGAACACTGGGCATGAGATGGGAATGAGACACCGGTTGCTGGGATTTATCCACACATGTTCACACCAAGGGCCAATCGAGAGTCAGCAACTAATGTATTTTTGGGAGGTGGGAGGAAACCACAGAGTTCGGAAGTAAACCAGATGAGAACAGGAAAAATGTGTGACATCTCCAGATAAGGCTCCTGGGATAGACTCCAGGCTTCCCATGACCATGTGTTGAACAAATAATAATGTGATCTTGGAAGACATGAATTTAATATTTAAAAATATTGATTATAATTAAATAAAGATGTGTATTTTAATGTATTGTATTTATTTCATTGTCTGCTCATGCACAGCTGTTTAAATTAAAACAGTAGATTTTTGCCTATTTCAGATTAAATTTATTTATTATTACATGAAGGATTTTTTTTTTAATGAAATAGCTATATAAATATTACCCTGTATGCAGTGACTGCTAGACAGGGCAAGGGTGAATGAATATATATTACACATGATAGCCTACAAAAAAGAGCATTGCTATTCACTGTGAAATGTTCACAGGATGAGTCATGTTGGTTATGTACAAGAATTAACCACACGATGGCGCCAAAACTCTACAGTTCATGGGGTCAATCATGAAGAATGGCTTGCAAATGGAACTTTTGGGAACTGAAATTACCAATTAAAAATCTGTATTTAAACAAATTGTATTCACACACACACACACACACACACACACACAGACACACACACATGTAAATATAGGATAATGAATCATTATCAATGGATCATTAAAAACAATTAGCTTTAATATTCAAAATAAAGAAGTTAAACATATTAACCTTGTGTTTCAATTATTAATAGCATACAACTTATGAAATATGAAAAGCTGAAACATTACAATTAATATAAATATGTGCTTTGAACAGTTTATGAGTCTTTATTTAGGAAACAATTGTTATATTGCACTTAAATTGCAGATATTCAGTTTTGTTTCTTTCATTTTTCTCTTTATTCAAAATATAAAGTACAGTGAAACCTCGGATTGCTAATAACGCGGTTTGCGAGTGTTCCGCAAGACAAGCTAAGATTTTAAATAAATTTTGGAAAACGAACAAGTCTTGGTTTATGAGTACCGTTTATCATGTATCGCGCATGCGCTTCTTGTTTTGACGCCGAGCGTCACGTGATCACAACTGAGCCAACAGTTTTTCTCTCTCTCACGCTGTGGAATTGTGGGTAATCGTCTCCCCTGCTGGGTCTTAGTGCGCGTCTCTCACTGGTATAATCAATGTCTGTATGCGTGTGTGTACAGCGCGCGTGTAAAGCAAAAGAAAGTCTCATTAGAGATGTTAAAAATTCATTTTCTCTGTGTGTTTGTCAGCCTGCAGTTTGTTTCTGTGTGCATGCGCATCAATGGACACCGTGTCTCTTCACACACACACACCCCTACTTTCGCCTTCTCACACACACACACACACACACACACACACACACACCAACACACACCTTCCTCCTCTCGCTTTCACACACACACACACACACACACACACACACACACACACACACACACACACACACACACACTCTGCTCTACACAGAAACACTGCTCTGTCGTGTATCTTTTCAAAGGTAAAGTGCAGGTTCATTTGTTTTATTTTTACTTTACATTTTGTATTAGTTATTTTTATGTATTTATTTTTTTGTTCTGTGGAACGAATAATTTGAATTTCCATTATTTCTTATGGGAAAATTTGCTATGATTTATGAGAGTTTTGAAATACAAAAAACTTCCGGAACAAATTATGCTCGTAATCCAAGGTTCCACTGTAGTGCGTTTACAAAAAAAAAAAAAAAAAAAAATTTTTTTTTACCAGTAGTTATGATGGGTTTTTAGCATAAAGTGATAACTGTTGAGGTCACTAACTGGTCAAATAAATAGAAAAATAAATAAACAAACACACAAATAAATAAATAAATATCCAAGCAGTAAAAATACAATTGAGCAAAATAATTGTATGTCCTTAATAATAATAATAATAATAATAATAATAATAATAATAATAATAATTTATAATTTTTTACTTCTTATCGGAATTTTGAAGAAGACTAAGGAAGAGAGAATGGGACAAAATTTTTTAACCTTGTTGGACGCCTCAGTGGAGTTTTACTCTTATGCAGCTTTACCAAATGTTAAGGTGCTAATAATTGCACAAATAAATCACATAGGTTTAATATGCTTAAAATAATAATATGCTTTAAATATGTTAAACAATAAAACTACCTGTGGATATTAATCATATTATCATACTCATAATTGCTTAATTTTTAAGGGGGCCATTAATATTGAAGCCCAAAAATCTGGCCCGAACAGATGCTCGTGTTTGGCAGAACTGTGTAAGCTCTATGCTGGTGATTGCTCTGTTTTTTTACAACAGCTGAGCTTCTCAGTTAAAGACTTGGGCAGGAAGGGAATGTTCTCCAGACGAGACAGGTAGATGAGCGGCTGGATGCTGCTGCTGATGTTCATGAAGGAGTAACCCACAGGCTGGATGTAGCACTTGAAGGCCGTGTGCGTGTAGTGATCCTCGAAGGGGAACAGGGCCACCAGAGGGAGGTAGTTAAAAATAATAATGCACAGGATGGAGAGCACCATCTTGAAGGCCTTCTTTTTCATGGGGTGCATATCATCCTTGCCTGCACCTCGTGAGCGCTTCAGCGCCCACAGGATGGACATGTTGCAGATCAGCATCCATGTGAACGTAGCCAGGATCTCTCCCGTGAAGATCTTCTCGAAATTATAAAAGCCGCCGATGGTTTTGGCAGAGGCATAAGCAAAGGTGAGGCAGAGCACAAACACCGCCAGGCCAATCCTGTACTTAATATGCTTCAACTGATTAAAAGCTATCGGGAAGACCACAGCGATAAACCTGTCCAGACAGATACAGGAAAAGAAGAGCGGCCCGCTTGTGTCTTTCACGCCATAGGAGAACTGCAGCGCCCAAAATCCTTGCTTGGTCTTCCAGTAGTAGAGGTTCAGGAAGCTTATAGGGACCATGAGCCCGAAGTAGCCGTCCATGAAGGCCAGGCATCCCAGGAATATATCAGAGGTGGACGGCTCGTGTCGGTTTTGGATCAGGATAGCGATGACCAGGATGTTGGCTGGTAATCCTATTACAAAGTTAAAGGATTGCACTGTCAGGTCGAACAGGACACCTTCAGCCATGCTCTCACACCCTTCAAAGACATTGAAGGGCTTAGGGGTCGTATTCAGGTCCAGAGGGGCAACAGTGGGATCGAGGGTGAGGTTCATTCTGGAGCTGATGTGTTTTAGGTAAAGCAGGAGCTTCTAAAGGACAAACCTATTAAATAAAATGGCATAATACAGTACATAACAGTGTAATAAAAATTATAAGACTGAGAGGGTCTGGAGATTTAGAACAGAGGATTCTTGCATCATCATCATCATCATCATCATCATCATCATCAAAAATGAAAATAGAAACCAGTTTAAAATATTTTATAACATTTCATTTAATATTACCGAACTGCAAAATCTTCATCTTTAATAACAATATATTAATACAGCATAAATTACTTGGTGTTGTGCTGTTATAGGAAAACAATAAACAAAATTGTGTGCTGAAGTGGAGTTTCTCTTATCAACTTGGACCCATATTCACAAAGCTTCTTAAGCATAAAAGTTGCTCCTAGTGATGAAATTCTTAGAAAATTCTTAGAATTTCCCCTTAAATTTAGGACTAAATCTTATTAAAGATAAAAATGATTCACAAAACATCTTAGACCTAAAACAGCTGCTAAGGTAAAAATTGTTAAGAGTAGAGAGGAGGACTTTTAAGAGGCTTAAGAGTTTCTATAGCAGAGGACAAAATGGCGGAAAGAAGAAATATTCTCCAAAAACTAAAAGTAAAGCTAAAAGTAAACTCTGCTCTTCTGTCCCATTTGGTTTTCTTGTTCTTCTAGTTCCTTACATCTCTCTTGGATTGTTGGCTACATACCATTCAAAAGTGCAACTTAAACAGACTCTCCTGCAATTACGTAAATTGGTAAAAGCTGAGCCATTTTGCTCCCATCACTCTGAAATAGATCACGAGTAATAAAATTAGTATGGTAAAGTAATGTAAGAACTTAAATATAGTAACAACTTCATGGAAATTGCTTGCTGCAAAAGTTGACACATTTTCAACATATGGCTGTTTTAATTAACTTTAAAATATTTAGCTTATAACAGAAACTTTGCATAAAGTAGCCAGTATTATCATATGTTATATTTTCCCAAAGTGCGCATTTTAAGATCTTTACAGATTTTTTTGTCAACCAATCACAGTCCTTGAATTGCTGTGTCATCCCTAGCAACGGCGTCGACCACACCTCCTCACTTAGATAAAGGGTTTTGTACTTTCCTTACTCAGAATTGCTCTGCGAAGTTTCCTAAATTAAGTCTAAGACTCCCAGCTAGGACTTTTTCTGCTAAGATAGGAGCTCTCTGAGAGAATTCTAAAAAGCTTTGTGAATACGGGCCCTGAAACTCGTTATTTTTCCCCAAACAGCACGTCCTAAAGTGTTTTATTTCATCTGTACTACAGAAATTTCCCAAAGATTACAATGTTTCAGGCAATTGTTTTTGATCAATTTATAGTTACTTTAAATGATGTGAAACAGGTTCCTGTACTTTGAAACTTGACCCTAATGCTAAGCATTGAAACTGGAGACTCCTTCCACAAACATTTAAGAAAAGTCTCTTTATAGAAAAAATTTATCTGACTAATCTTTTATTATTCAGTCCATTTAGTCTAAGTAAAGCTCGGGTTCCTGTGCACGAGCGGTTACTATAGAAACAATGACATATTAATATGAACGCTTTAATGCAATCCTTGAGATTTGAATCATGGCAAGAACCAGTGTCAAAGCTGCTGCTGTCATGAGAGACCTGAACTTTGTCTTCATTTCAGGCAAAAAACATCCTGCACATGCAAAAATCTGACACGATCGCCTGAGTAGCGCTTACATCTGTAGCGGTTTCTTTATATATTTATTTCATTTCACCTTTCGGTCAGAAAGACAATGCATGCTTAATCAGCTGAGACTGACGAGAGTTAATAAACACCCGAGCAGCACCAGCAGCAGCACATGAGTCAGAAAAATAAATCAGGGGCCACAAACAGATGCCTCGAGATCACAGAGTCTCCTCCTCAGGGCTGTTATTGTGTTATCCTGTGAGTTTGTGCCAGAAGCCACAGGGGAACTGGGGCTGTACAAACAGCAGCTGTATATATCTATACAAACACACATGCGTGAATTTTCCTCACTATATTTTTCTGGACCGTCTTTGGACAAAATGATTAATTCAGCTAATTAATAATGCATTACATTTAGGAAATATTTTGTCTCAATCAAGATATAAAATATCACCTGCACACTGTTGAGGACTGACACAGGACAACATGGCTTGAGAAGTGTTTCAGTAAAGATAGTTACCAAATAATACTGCATTATTTATTTGCACACAAAAACTCATTTCTGGTCATTTACCATTTCTTTTTTTTTTTAAATAAATTTTATAACAGATTATAAATTTTTCCATAAATTTGGTTTTCAAGCATCAAACCAAAATGTAGGTCACAGGTAGCTCAGTGGCTAAGGCATTGGACTATGGTTTGGAAGGTCCCAGATTCAAATCCCACAACCACCAAGTTGTCTCTGTTGGGCCCTTGAGCAAGACCCTCAACCTTCAACTACTCAGATGTATAATGAAATAAAATTGTAAGTTTCTCTGTATAAGGGGATACAGTATGTCTAAATGTTTAGAACAACTTTATTCATTTGCATATCCAGTACAGGGTCGCAGAAAGCCTGGAGCCTATAACAGATTATTAGCCTAATCTGCATGTTTTCGGATTATTAGCCTAATCTGCATGTTTTCGGATTATTAGCCTAATCTGCATGTTTTCGGATTATTAGCCTAATCTGCATGTTTTTGGGTTTCCTCCGGAGTACCCGGAGGAAACCCACTAAGCATAGGGAGAACATGCACACACACACACATACAGACCCAAAACAGGAATTGAACTCTCAATCCTTCTGATGCATGGCCACAGTGTTGAACCCTATGCCACTGTGCTGCTTAAAACTTTTTTTTCTTCATTTGTTTTAGACATCATTGAGTCCTTTTAGGGCAAATTAGCTACCATTTTTAACATAAAAACATTTAACATAAATAAATTTTTAGCAATATTCAGAGAGATTATCTTTAGAGAATTGATAGATAAATCTAACAGGACTCTAATACCAACAACCACGCCATGATCCAAATCACTGATATAAGGTTAAGACTTTATTTTTCACATACACATTACTGCACAACAAAATGATTTCTTCCCATATCACAGTTTTGAGGGTTTGGTGCAGGTCGGCCATGACGCAGTGCCCCTGGAGAGGACAGGGATAAGGGTAGCCTCTGCCCCTCCACATCACCCATAGACGTACTTGTATCTATATGATCATAAGGGTGGTGCAGGTGTTGTCCAATGTTGGCCACACCTTCTTCTATGACATCATTTTAGTTAAATTATGTCGTTTGTATTTCAAATATTTTAACATTTCCACGGCAGAGTTTTGTAATAGTTGTATCAGTTGTACCATACAGTACAATAATAGTGACATGCATAATTAACTGTTTTAAAATTTATAAAAGTTAAAACATAGTGCAGATGAAAATTAACACTGACAATGCGCTCTACCTTTTATAAACGAGCTCATAACTAACTCCGCCTTGCTTAGGTCCATCGAGAGGAGGACACGCAGGAGGACGAGAGTGTCTACAAGGGTTTGTTTTAGTGCTCTGTGTGGGACAGGACATGTTCCTAAATACACACCTCACCTGCTCACCTGCTCTGTCGCTCTGGGATCGAGCTTCCACTCACACACACACACACACACACACAAACACACACACACACACACACACACACACACACACAGTGTTTGCGAAGCAGACTCTCTGGAGATGAACTATGGTGTTTATCACTTTCAGTCGTGTGGGAATCAGGGCCATTTATAGTTATAAAAGTTCATAAGGTGTTTTAATTATATATCAGCAAAGAGGTAAAAATAATAATGTAAACTATAAAGTGCACACTTTGAACACGGAATTATGCTTTAAACACTTTGGTTCAATTTATGAATTTGATGTGCAGAAATAAAAAATGCTCTCTATGTAGTCCTGAACAAGTAGAACATCACACATGCTTCGTTTTAACCTTGTATTCCTCGATATATTTTAATCTTGTTCCATTAAATTTTAAGCTAGGAAATATAGCATCTATAAAGCAGAATATTTTTCTCTGAAAATCCTAAAACAGTCCATATATATATATATAATCGTTTTAAAAAAACTGAGAATACTGTGTTGTTAAAACTGGAGCAAAGCATTTTTTCAGCCAAATCCTATTAAAAACTGTTCAATATTTATTAAGGGTTTATGTTTATTATGAGTTAATACAAGAAGAAAATAAAAAAAAACAATGAAATATCTAAATAATATTATAATTTTAAAGGTTAACGAGTCACTTTTTTTCAGTATTTTTGTTTCATCTGAACTCCAATACGTTGAAATGCTGATGATGTTTCTGATTATGCTATTGATCAAACGATAACTACTTAATATTAAGTCCTAATTAATACTTGATTTTTTACGTTAATTTAAGACAAAATGAAATTAGGACAATTAATTTGAAAAAGCAAGGAATTTTAATTTTCGAGGAAATTAAATTCCTTTAAAATAAAGGAACTACCAAACTACTAATAGGACAACCTAAAAACTAAAAAACTTACATACGCAGGAGATGCCCGCCGTGGATGCTCGATGGATCTGATAAAAGCGTTTGCATAGTTATTGAGCCCTCTGTATAAACTTTGGTAAACCCTGAGGAATTAGAAATATCAAAGAGAGGGGAGGATCGTTTTTTTGGCCCGTGCCTCTGGAGGAAGCGTAGACTTTGTTGTTGTCACCAAATAATACTTTCTTGTTCTTTGCGTGACATTTTCATATGCAGATGACAGCAGGACTGAATATTTGTGGCATATTCAAATGAATTCTTTGCAGTGAAGGCTATCTATGATAATGGTCCTTAACCCTTCGTCGTAAAGCATATTACCAGCAACCGCAGTAAATCATACAAACACTACAAGGAAAGAGTTTTGCAATCCATGAGTTCCTTAAGGGTTCTTGAAGGGCTTCCATGGATGCTTAATGGTTCTCAATGAAACCAAACCAACGGCACAGATACAGAAACACTGAGTAAGATAAAGAGGGAGATCATAAAATGTTCATTTGTTTATTTAAGAAATCTTAAAAAAATCTTTCTGCTTGGATTAAAGGTTTTTCTCAAAAGGACAGTTTCTCAATTTTTCTCTTTTTTTTTTTTACTAGAAAGCAATGATTCAATCAATGAATGAAAATGAAATGTTCTGTTGTCTCAGTTTTAAAGTATATTTAAACTAGGGTTTGCAATCAAGAAGAAAAAAAAGTGTTAGAATTATAATAATAAACATTTTTATTATAAAATAAAATAATTATTCCCTTTTTCACATCCTGGTCACCTACTTGAAGTTTCATGGGACAAGTAACGGCAAAGGGGTTCTGCTGACAAATAAAATGTAACTTAATGCAAATGCATAAAAAATAATAGTTTGTGTTTATACAGCACGTATGAATATACAGATTCCTTAAAGTGATCACTCTAGACACACAGACAGACAGACAGATAGATGGATAGATAGACAGACAGATAGATAGATAGATAGATAGAATAAAAGCAGCCTGCTGAAAAAGAAACAACACAGAAAAAAGATACAGAAATAAAAATAAAAATAATAAAATGAAAAGGTAACAAAATCTAATCCAAGACAAATGCAGATACAAACAGAAGGAAATTGGAATGAAAAGCAAGAAAGGAATAAATTAAAATAAAACAATAAAGCAAAGACACCCTGGTTTAGCTCATGCACATTTCAATGCTGCAGGTTTAAACCTGAATGCAGATCCAGATCCAAATAGTGATGACATTACACTCCTGATCTAAACATTTGGTTGCTTTCGTTTCAAGATCCTCATCAGTTACATTGTGAAATCCTTCCACCTGTGACAATGAAGCTACCAGTGTTTCTGTATATAGAGCTACTGTATATCAGGCATTGACATTTAGTGTGAGTGATGAGGCATGAAATGTTTACTCTGTGTGTGTGTGTGTGTGTGTGTGTGTGTGCTCTAGAGCGTGAACCCTCTTTAGTCCAGCATGGGGGATGTGCCACGTTCTGGGACTGGAGGGGGCGCTCAATCCTGTCAGCCCAAGGGGCACATCGAGTCACGCCCAGCTCAAATACACGTCGCTCGCGGGTCCAGGTTATAAACCCCCTCGCCTCAGACACACAGCAGACACGACTCAGACCCGAGTCAGACTCTGACAGACGGCTGACACCGTGCTGATGAAGATGTGTGGGATGGACACTGTAAGGATTAGACTTCTCCAAAGACGTGGTGAGAACATAAATACTAAAGATGCTCAGGACATGGGAAAAAACATGAATTATGGCCAGACATCTGATATCTGACATTATTTATGAGTCTATAGTCAAATTTTTTATTTAGATTTTTCACCCATTTATATCATTTTCTCTCTCTCTCTCTCTCTCTCTCTCTCTCTCACTCACTCAGATACACAAACACCTGTAATATACTGTGCGAAAAGAAAGTATTTTTATAAATTTTGGAAAACAATGTTGCTGTTCGATACCACATTTAGAAAAACTAATACTACAAACTCTACCTTTTAGTCACTGGAGTGCTTCACTTATCTTTTGTGTCTTTAAATGCATCTGTTAATGTGGATGAAGTGCAACCTTCAAAGTGGTTTATGTTTAGAAGAGAGCTTTAATGCTAGCATAATAAATAAATAACTAAATAACACTTAAGGTACCAAAGATGTAGGTTTGATGATGTTTGCTAGATGGTTCCACCGCAGAGACAAGATAAAGTACTATTTAGTACACTTTCCCTTAGAATCTAAGTACATTTTTTAAACGTATTTCTTTCTTTTTTTTATTCCTGCAAAGTTTATTCTTTTGTTTATTTGTTACTTGGTTTTATTTTGAAATGTTAAAATGATAGCAAATGTTATTTCTCAGATTTATTTTATTTTATTTGAGTCTGCTGTTAATTTTGATTAATCCTCACCCATTTAAAGTATATCATTCTCTCTCTCTCTCTCCGTCAATCTTTCTCACTCACTCACTCACTTACTCACACACACACACACACACACCTGCAGTAATACAATATTGTGCCAAAAAATTCAAGAAATTATGAAACTCTGGAAAACATGCAGCTATACCATAACACCCCATTTAAAAAACAAATAAATGATCTTAAAAGCAATTCAAAGTGCTCTATTTACTGTACATTTCTAACAGTTCATCAATTCACCACCTGATATACTCAACAACAAAAAAGACACACCCTCTTGCTTGTTTTTAACTATTCACATTATTCATCCTTTGTTTATTTCATATTTTATTACATTTATTAATTTTCATGTTTTAGATGTGAGTTTCTCTACAGGAGGCATTCAATTAAGAAAATACAACTTTACTGTAAAGATGTCACATACATATACAGTACAACTGTCTGTCTGTGCACTAATGAACAAGTAAAGAATAAAACTCATTGTGTCGTTCTGCTGTTGGAAAATAATCACCTCTGAGGTGGTGTGAGAAAGTGAAATGAATTTTACCACCCAAAGCAAAGGAAATTCCTATAAAAGCATGCGACCAGACTGCAGAAGCTTCATATGTGTCTCGGCAAAACTGTAACACAGTCGTGATAAGGTGTGAGTGATGGCGTAAAGGCATATATTTAGATTAGAAAATTTAAACACAAGGAAAAATTCCAAAGTTTCCAATTAAAAAAAAAACTTTTTTAACTAGTAAAAATTAAAAAGGTGCAAATATTGAATAAACTAGAGGAAAACATGTGTCATGCACATTATTTCCTTCTGTGAGGAAACCCCATTCCAACATCACTTTAAAATTGGTTTAATCCTATATTCCTATAACACTCTTTTTAGGATGATTAAATAGCTGTCAATGACTTTTAAAAGTTGCATTCAGATGACTATTTGACTATTTTACAATTTTTTGGTATTTGAATGCAAGTCAATAATGATTAAGAAAATAAGTGTGAAAAAATTTACAAATCTAACATAATATACGGTTTACTTTTCTAAGAGATTTAAATATAAGATTTAATTTATTTGCAGGAATAATACTTTTTGGTAATCAATTTATTTTGTACTTACTTAATATTGAATTAATAAAATAAAATGCATAAAATATTTATAAAAAAAAACACTCAATGTGCTTTAGACTTTTGCACTGTGTTTTATTCCTTATACACTGGTCAAGGCTTTAACTATAACAGTGATCACTTTAATACAAACTCAATTCAATTCAAACTCTCTCTCTCTCTCTCTCGAGATGATGATGTTGATTATGATTATTATGTTTATAATAATTGTTTATAATAATGTTTGATATAGCTTTATACACACTGCAGGCGATCTGACAACACAATCGCTTTATTGTTGTCAGATGTCTGGCTGCTGCTCGGAAGTGAAACACGCTGTAGATTAAAGCAGCTATAAGCAGACATGAGTTCTCTCTCCTGCTGACATCAGATTCATCACCGCCTGATGCTGAGGAGAACTGATGAAGAACAGACATCACTTACATGAGTGACACGTCACAGATATATATACACACATATAAAAGCAGAGAAAGGGACAGAGAGAGAGAGAGAGAGAGAGAGAGAGAGAGAGAGAAATAAAGTTAACACTAGGGGGAAGTGTTGCGTTGTAGCAAATTGGAATTCATGAACTTGGAAAAAAAAAAAACCCTGAAAGAGAATAATTCAGATTTCTTAGTCGAATTATCTGATAAATGTATTTTTTTTTTTAAAGAAAGAAAACCTTCAACAAGTAAAATAATAAGTGGTGTGTTTCCAGATAGAGGTGCTGTTTATGTTCCACTGATTTATTTATAAATCTGTATGTACAGTTAGTGATAAGTCACTTAAGAAAAGAAAACAAAGCATACATCTAAAACTCCACTTTAACTTCAGATGCAATTATTCAAAATTATGCTTAAAAAAATCATATTACTTCTGCATGAATGTGTGAATCTTTTTAACATCTCATGTGTGAAACAACCTTTTCCACAAGACGTCCGTTAAAGTTTATGAAAGTGCACGTTTTACTTTTACGCTCAACACGACACAAGACTTATTCAGAAATATTTTCCAAAGCTCATGCTCCAAAGCTCAACAGGAATCTGCACATCTGAAAAGACCTACATGTGAAACATGAGCGGGCAGAACATAAAAAGAGAGAAAATTAAAAGAGGGAAACGTGTGCCTGACCTCAAGGTGACTGGACGAACATCAGTAACAATGTTAACACCGCAGTCTGGACTTAATCCAATTGTCTGACAAATCCACAGGAAAAACCACTACAGCAGCCTAACACCCATTTCCTTATGCTTTCAGACAGGATGTGAAACACATGGCACACTCTTTTTAAAATGTTAGCGAACGGTGAACCGTGACACTGTTATTCATCACATGTCACATGCAAAAGGAAAAAACTTAACTTTATGTACTTACGTGTGTCATCTGTATATTCTGTTACATTATGTATATATTAAGACGTTGTTGAGGCTTCACATGTACATATCCTGACATATTTTTCAAATGATAAAGTATAAACTTCAAATGTTTTATTATCTTTACCTTTAATAACAGGCCCAGGATTGAACCTTGAGGAACTCCGGAAGTTATCAAGGGTTGATTGAGGCTGCATTCACACGAGGCATAAATGCTTTATATCATACCAAGGTATAATTGCGCTCCCGCGACTCCCATTCTCCTGCTGGTTCGCTTTCACATATCATTTCATACCTGATTACACTTGCACATTTTCAATACACTAGATGGCAGTTTGCACGTAGATGGCTTGTGTGCCACCAATAAACACAATGAAGAAGAGGATAAGGCAGTCAATCTTGTTAGGCACTATGCCTAATATTATTCATAATTTGGAGAAAATGTGAGAAAATATTTTGGAGTGACTCTCTCACCTGCTGTCCTAATTCATCAGCTATGGCTGACTGACTCTTTTACTGTGACTTAAAGGCTACAGAGAGCTAATACAAGCTCAGTACATTTGATATTTAAGAAGGAAGAGTGTTCAAGTCAAACCGGGACTTGTGATGATATTTCTGGTGAATGAAGGTTTAAAAAGCGATTGAAACAAGCACAGTATGCTGATGAGACATTTAGCCACAGCAAAACATTTGAAAAGTGCAAACGTTTTAAAGAAGATTGTGCGTCCGTGAAAGAAGCCCACCACAACATTCAACGAGTGGAACTCTCTCAGAAAAAATATTAATATTTTTAATGCTATTGACTGTAACTGTATGAGTTTGAAAAATTTAAACTAACCATAAGAGTTTTTTTTTACTTTCTAAAATTAGATATAACATGGCAGGTTAAATGTGCCGTGGCCTGGAGGGAATTTTCAGTGTCGTCAAGTTTACTGCAATGAAGAACTCCAGAGGAGGTGTTTATGCTTTCTGGTGTCTCTTTAACATGACAAGATGTTTTGTTTTGTTTTTGCAAGAGAGACAAGAAGGAGAGGCTGTTGAGGAAAGCAGCTAGAACATAAATGATGATAAACAGCTTTCAAAGCATTAAATGAGACTACAGGATAATGGAAATTAAAAGCACATTATTTAATCATGTGTAAATGTATGTGATTGGCAGTGGTGTAGTGGTTCGCACTGTATTCTCGCACCTCCACGGTCAGAGTTTGAGTCCCACCTTGAGTTTTGTGCTTGTTCTCCCCATGCTTGGTGGGTTTCCTCCAGGTTCTCAGGTTTCCTCCCACAGTCCAAACACATGCAGATTAGGCTTATTGGTGTTTCCAAATTTGTGCATAGTTTGTGAATGTGTTCCTGTGATGGACTGGCACTCCGTCCAGGGTGTCCCCCTCCTAGTGTGCTGGGTCCCATGAGATAGAGGCTTTGGGATAAATAGTATGGAGAATGATAGAGTGAGAATTGTTGGAAATTAATGAGGAATAAAATACATAAGGATGTGCTGTTGTAGAAATGTCAGTTACGGATACTTGAAAAACCAAAAAAAAACAAATATACCAACATACTGGATGCTGTCGGCATTATGAAGAGTGATGCACATTTTTGTATTCATGTGAAGAATTGATGGCTCATTAGTCATGTGTGTTAGATTGTTGATCTAAGCTTCAGGCCACAAAAGATGAGAGTTTGCAGAAGATGAACATTTTTTAAGCAATAACTTATTCCATCCGAGAATTTAGGAATGCCCCAGCTACAGTATTTCGGGTACAGAATGGGCACTGTTACACCAGGGGCTCATTCAGGGGCTTAAAAATATAGACATGGTCCAGAATGAAAAATAAAATGTTTGGTGCTCCTCTGTGCCAGACAATGTCTTAATGTCTAAAAAATCTTAATGTTTTATGTTTTTATTTGTATTTTTATACATTTTGCCTTGAACATAGATTGAGTTTACTGATGCAGGTTTTTTTTTTAGTTAAATGCTATGCTTACTGACCTTTCTCAGTTGATATATTTTGAATAATAATCCCATAAGGTACTGTAATAAATAAGTTGAAAATAAGTTAGTAGAGCACTGGGAATTGGTAGAAAAGAATCCCTTTCATTCTTTTCAAGAATCATTAATGAGCAGGTTATAAATCTGAAGCAGTTATGTAACTCAATTAATATATCAACAGAAGATTTGCAGTCTCTTGTGGAATCGATTCCCTGAAGAATTCAGATTTCTCTAAAAGCAGAGGAGAGCCTTTTACAGCCTAGTATGGTGTTACTAATGCAACGGTGAGTGTTTTGGAAACGTAACTGTTGCTTAGGACATGTCTAGGGGAAAAAAATTGCAAGAATAAATTAGCTGCCTCGTTCACTGACATACGGAAAAATTCTGTTTTTTCTCTGCTAGGATTTTCTTCTTAGCAAATATAGGCACCTCTGCAGGCTAATCTGAGGAGATGAACATGCAGTATTAATGCTGCGGTTTTTCCGAAGCACTTTCCCCAACATTCCAGTGGCATAAATCAGGTTTTAGACAACATAATGAGGGCTAACTTAGATAAATACAGCTTCAAAGGCCATCCTGCTTAGCCTATTATAATTATATAATCACGTACCTGAAATAATATAATAATTGCCAAGGCTTCTGGTCCAGAATTTACCTCATTCCTAAATCAGCAACAGGAAACACACAGGTGTCGATTTAATCTTAACTGGAACATGAAATGAAACTTTAACTACACAATCTCCATAACGCACGATTCACTCTTACCAAAGCTCCTAACGCTGTCCAGATTTTTCTGCGTTTTGAAAATGGAACAGCACACACCAAGCCCCTCATCTGCACTCTTTAAAGATTCAGGACTGCAGGAAGGTTTGACAGGCAGGTTTTTTTGTATGCTGACAGGTTTAATGTGGAACAACGAAACCTCAGTGCAAGAGAAGAGTGCTTTCGACTAGGATTTGGCTCCTGGAGAACAGACTCAAATGCAGGAATGTCGAGAACATAAACTCCACTATCTATTATGTGTTGAAGATTTTACAAAGAAGCTTTGATGTTCAGGTCATATGTCTCCAAATCATGACAAAGATTCCTGCAAACAAATTTGTGAACTTATTCACGACCACCTCTGATGAGTACTGTATGCAACATATCAATATCAATATCAAATTTATTTTATATATAGATATAAATTAAAACAAATGTTAAGTGTTTAGACACTTAACATTTGTTTAATTTATATCTAACAGCCCTTTTTCTGAGCATTCTGAGTGCTCGAGGTTGATTTAAAGGGTTCAGAGTAAGTTGGCAACTCATTATTTGTGCTATTCAATAAACATTTATTGCTCTTGCGCCATCACAAAGAACATCCATTTTTGTTCCAACTCTCAGATTTTTACAACAACTGCAAATGCTATGACAAACGCGATAAAACTGGAGTCTCAGTCTAGCAGTCAACCAACCAAATCCATAAATTTTCTCCTTTGTTACGGTTCATGGTTATTTTTTGTGAAGCTTTTGTGGCTCGTTTTACTTGGTGGAATCTTCAGATCATCTTATATCTGCACCACTTTTCCACTTTTTTTTTCATGACCTTTAAAATACTGTATATCTTAACTCTAGCTAAAATGTGTAAAAAAACAAATGTCTCTGGAGATTTTCTTTGAAAACGGGAAAATACCCAGCGAAGATACAACAGATGAAACATTTAAAAGAAAATACCAAGAGTTCTACCTACTGTAAATTATGTTTTTTTTGCAAGAAGTGATTCACATGCTCAAGTCCACTCTGTATAATAGATTCGCCCTGTAACTGGTCTGGCACACGGACAGAACACACGGGAAGCAGATGTCAACGTCTCAACTACAATTCTTTAAGGAAAGCTTTGTTGAAGTAGCAAAGTATGCAGTTCCTTGTGAATATGCTACGTGCAATGAAAAGACTTTATAGCTATCTCTTTGAATATCATGGTCCAGTGGGTTGATCCTGATCCATGTTGTGTGCAGCACCTGAGAAACCATCTAGTTATTCAGAGATTAGTGTCTTTTGCTCCTGCCAACCATTGTAGAGGAGCATGGTCCGTGAATAGAATGAAGTGCCACCCTTCTAGATAATAGCGGAGCTCCTTGACTCCCCACTTAATGGCAAGAGCTTCCCGTTTGATAGTGGAATAGTTTCTCTTTGCCTGTGTAAGTTTTATACTTGCATAGCTGACTAAATGTTCATCGCCCTCAAACTCCTGAGAAAGAACTGCCCCAAGCCCAGTGTCCGAAGCATCGGTTTGGATGACGAAGGGGTGTTACATTTTTTCAGAGGATGGGTGAACTGGTGAGGTGGGTCTTTAGCAGTAAATGCCTGGCCTTCCTGGGCTGTCCAACAGACCTTCTCTGGCAGTGCTTTTCTCAGGAGCTTGGAAAGGCGTGCTGCTACAGAGGAAAAAAAAATGGCACAAAACATTTTTAGTAATTAGCCAGCCCCAAAAAGGCACCTACCTGTTTTTTTGTTGTTGGACAAGAGTATGATCGGACAGCCTCCACTTTCTTCTGTTGCGGCTTTAGCATGCCTCACCCGATCTGATACCCCAGGTACTGTGCCTCAGACAGCCCTGGATGGCACTTCCGAGGGTGGCAAAGAGACGCTTTCCACAATTCGCTCAAGATCTGTCAGAGGTGGTGATGATCCTCCCAGTTACAGTAAATGAATGGATAACTACATCATCCAAGTACGCGTAAGGGTGATGGGACAAAAATGTCCATTAGCCACTGGAATGTAGCTGGGGAGCCATGAAGACCAAAAGGGAGGACCTGATATTGCCAATGGTGGTGATCGGTGGTGAACCCGGTCTTAAGGGCATAAGGGCCACCTGCCAACAGACCTTTATCAGATCCAGAGTGAAGATGAATCGGGGCTTTCCCCAAAAATATTAAGTAATCCCAGTAAATTTATTCAGTTTAGCTTTTATATATATATTATATATTCTAATTAATATATATAGTACTTATCTAGCAGTGACTCTCCGCAAACAAATATTTTTATTTTGATGTATTTTTCTCCTCCTTTTGTCTTTTTCATGGTTTTCCCCCCTCCTATGTCTCTTAAGGACAATATTTGTTGAAATCTGTAACAGACTGTGGTTGTTGTTTACTACTTTGTCAAGATGTTTATCCTGTGCTCTGAATGATCCTCTCTAATGTTTCAGTGAATAAGCTACAGAAGGTTATACCAACTGTGAAACCATCGCTGTTGTTGCATTAATGTGCCATCAAGTCTTTTTGTGCAGTATCGAATCCTAAGCTGTCCTAAATGTTAATAATAACTCTCACTGTGTTTCACACAGTCTAATGAAATTCTCTTCTCCACATGCCTTTGCCACGAGCAGCCTGAGCATCTGTGCGTTCTCAAATACTGATACTCGAATACTGGCAGAAATTTTACTGTCAGCTGAGCGATTAATTAGTGCAACACAATATGGTGTTGCAGTAAAGATTAAAATAAGCATTCATTCCATAAAACTCATAAATAAACCTGAGTATAACTCATACTTCCCCCAGGAAAATATAAGATGACTTTTAATGTAATTAGACATAAATATTTATCTGTATTTACAGTATTTTGCTTTCTAGACTATGTACCATTCACAATTTAGGTGGTTTGTGGGAATTACTTCACAAACTTTCTACATAACATTTAATTCAAATTTGGATAGAATTTCTTTTGTTGTTTGTCAGACTTGAATAAACAATATTGTATTTAAACTAAATTTGAACTGTATAAATAAAATAAACTGTATAGACGTTCCCTTTCTGACTCATAAACAATGCAAAACAGTGTAAATTTTTTGTCTGCATATACATGTAACAAAATATATCTAAAATAAATATGAGATTTAGTATAAGCAAAAATTATCACAGAATCACAAACTTTAAAAAACAATATACTACTTAAAGTGATATCATGACAAACTAATATATACAGTATATTTAGCCTCGTCTACAAACAGCTAACCAAATTTGACATCACTAAGCCAATGTCTGGACACTTTTTATTAAATTTTTAGATGTAAATTTCTTAATCTATTGACAGACAACTTGATAGTTACTTACTAATTCTAAGCAATTTTTTCTTGCAAGAAGCTAAATCTATATTATTTGCCAAAAGAACAAAAAATATACTTTTTCAATTAGTAAAAATTGCCCAGCAACATCTTAATAATCTTAATAAGCTTAATAATCTTGTGATTAGTTTATTTGAATATTGGATAAAGGAATTTTTTTATTAATGTGATGAAATAGATGTCACTTTTTTGCAGTGTAACTAAATTTGTTCTCCTGAAATTGTCGGCAAATAAAGCTCTAAAGTAGCTAAAATGCCTGGCTTCTGTAGCATCTTGACTTATGCAGGATTGACATTAACTCTACTTAAAATTATGATTTCACATCAAGACTTGCATTTTATTTGTTTCATATTCTAGTTTTTGATCACGTTTGGTTCTCAGTTTTTTGTGTATTTTGTAACTGCCACAAACACTCGGACTTCCCACTTGACCCTGTTTTTGACTTGACGCACCATTTTTTCCTCTACTTCTACCAGTTTCCTTTAAAGCTCTAAACTCCATCTGCATCCATGTCAGACTCTCTGTCCTGATGTGTTCTTGGAAATTCAAAATTTAAATTTTTTTAAACTGCATTTCCCCCCCAAAAAATTTCACTGTTGTCATTGTGGGTAATAATTTTCCCCTAATGTGTATACATAAAAAATAAAAACACGGATAAAGTTAAATCCACTTTTATTTAAACATAAACCATACCAATAAACCAAACATAAACACGATGTGCAAAAATTTAAATATACTTATTTTCTACTGTATGTACATGTGTTTTTTTCTTGAGTTACTGAAACTTTCATGTAGTTCTTTGCCCAATTAATGGCTAATCTAAATAATCAGAATCAGACATGTAGTAAATTATCTAAAAATCCATTTATGATATTATTTTACAAAATAGAACAATTTAGTCGATGGATATCATTTTAGTTATCTATTTTTTGACAGCGTAGTAGAAAATCCTTTTTTATCAAGTATTTTGTACAGCACTTTGGTCAACAAACATTGTTTTAAATAGGTTTTTAAGATAAATATTCTTACAGTTCCTCTTGTTAGATGACAAATGAAAATTTTCACATAAAATCAGAACTAGAAACCCTATCCTAAATGAGGTAGCATTTATAAAAGGTGTTCATTTATCTTTATTGTAAAAAAATTAAAGAAAAATAATTAAATAAAAAAAACCCCACAAATTTGTTTTCCTTCATGATAACAAAAAGCCTTTCACTTATTTATTTTTTCAAAAAGTAATTTAAGTTACATTAGACAGGATGCAGTCTGCTCTAAATGAGCTCCATTCTGGATTTCTATTAACGTAATTAAACAAATGTGTTAATCTTCTCTGAGCATTAGTGATGTCATTGTTAATGAGTTTAGAGGGTTTTTTTATGCAGATGATAAATTTAATCCATCTTCACTGCAAAGCAAGAAGGTGTTACCTGTTTACGATTTAAGGAGCTCCTGTTTACGATTTAAGGAGCACACTGACAGACTAAACAAATCATGAACTATGATACTGGGTCAGAAAACTGTATACAGTATAAAGGATATTCACATGAACATGATGTGTACATGTGTTATTACTGACACACATGCACACGCACACATACACACACGGTATATTACACCTCTAGGGCCTGATCTAAATGTTTTATGAAGTAGGGTAAGACACATACAGTATATCTGAAAGATGGAGATGGAGTCATGGACTGTGAGCATACATTTCCGCCTCATGCCTCAGTGCTCTGCCAGCTTGACGCTCGTGATTCATTATTCATCTTCGAAGCACAGTCATGATGCCTTTAATTTGCTCCCACTACATGAAAATAATAAACATAAGATTGAAGCCTGAAGGGAAAAACAAGAATGCTCAGTGTCATGTTGTCAGAGGAAAACAATCAAAGACAATAATGATGTGAAGAAACAGAGTTGTTCATTTTCAATAACAGCATGTGCAGAACTTGCAGGAGTGTTTCACTCCTCTTATATCTCAGCAATTTGCCAATCGTGGTCCATTTATAGTCCATTTATACATTTGGTCCATTTATAGTTAAATTTAATATTGTGGAATGTCCACGAAACAAGTACAGTAAGTTCCAAGTCTCACTTTTGTTATAGCAGCTATAAACATCACTCTCATATATGAAGTCTTTCCATCACTCTTATATTTTTTTCTCTCTTATGAAGTTAATAAACCAAAGAAATTACACAAAGTGTGAACCGGCCAGCTAGCAGCCAGTAACAGCAGTCATGCTTTCTGTTACCCCCTCTCTCTGAATGCAGCGTGCTGTCTCCTTCACCTCCTGATAACAGATACAGTATTGATGAGTTTCTCTATACAGTCTGTGTCAAAGGTCGATTGGAGCTGAAAGCTGTAAAGAGCATGACATTAATCTCTCTGAGGTTAGAGCGCTGTGAAATTACAGGGGTTTTCGCCAGCACAAGTTTGACACATTGTAATCCTTTTATCACTGAGCGTCAGCAAACATTTTTTAATGCTCTCTAGTTTCCGGATTTAAAGATCAGGACTGAAGCAGTGACCAGGATTTAACGCCTCAATGCTGGAGTGACTCCTTTCCTAACATGACACTTGTAATAGCTACAATATGATTAGGGAGATTTTTCTTTTGTCAAAATGTATGAATTATGGCGAAAGGGAATAAACGGATATGTATTATTAACTAATCAGGACATGTGGTGCATCCACCATAGAAATCCACATGATACACTGCTACTTATACGCTGTAGTAACAATATTGCATATATGAGAGGCGTTCAATTCAAACCGGGACTTGTAATGAAATTTCTGACAAATGAAGGCATAAAAACCTATTGACATTTACAGAGGACATCAGGTACAATACAGTGATGAGACTCTTAGATGCAGTAAAAAATTTGAATGGTGCAAATGTTTTAAAGAAGGACATATGTCCATGGCTCAGAGCCCACTTAAGTCGTTTCTGTGAACAGTCAACAAGTGGAACACCCAATCCTTGAAAAACATTGGATAACTTGTCGCCAATTTGAGTAAGAGATACAGCTGTCCGTGGCATCTGTATACACAATCATTCACCAACACCACTTGCATATTACAGGAATTACAGGCCGGGGTTTAGCCACATCCCCCATGTAGTCCTGACTTCGCTCCAAGCAACTTCAACATATTTGGGGCACCAAAGGAGTTCCTAGGAGGCCAGTATTTCAGATGGAATGCAGGCAGGGGATTATATAGAGAAATAAAAGGGAGTTTTTACTCTTACACCTGTGATCTGCTATTCTGCACAATCTGAAGTCCTGATTTGACTTGAAAATGCCTCGTAAAAAATAAAAGACTGCCTGAAGCAGCTGAATTTAACGCCCTGCTTTGGCTATAGAACTACATACAGTTTTATGATCATTTTTATTTACATTACTTAAGCAGTTTGATTAATGCTTTATTGAAAATGCCAAACCTTGTCAGGATAAAAGTGTAAGCAACGACACAGTGCAGAATGTCTGATCTGACTTCTCTCACATGCTTCCTCATTTGCTGTCTTCCCCCTTCCCCAAAACCCTAAGTTTTTCCTTTTGGCTGCTCGATTTAGGTATTCCTCCATATTTGATTTGGCACCTGTTTTTTTTTACCCTGGTTGCCCTTATGTTTTTACCTGAGCTTGTTACCGAGACCGCGAAAAAATTTGTCCAACCCCATGGGCTGGGTTTGTTGCACTGGTTGGGAATCAAACCTGGGTCTCCCACAATTCTACTACAGAACCACCAAGTTGTCTTGTGAGGGAGTTGGAAAAAGTTGGAGTTGGAGTTTCAAGTCTAAAGAAGGACCTGTAAGGAAGGCTCACGCAAGTGAATAGGATGCATATGCAATAGGTTTCCGTATCTACTGTACAACTCAACATCTACAATGTATAAACAGGCAGGGGTCAAATACAGAAGGCAAAATATTTCACGAACAAGGTAACAATAACCAGGTAAACAAGTGGACGTAACACACTGTACTACTGTATATACAAACTATACACATTAGAAGGGCTAATCCAAAACTGGCATACTGTACGTGTTAATCAGAACATAAACAATGACTCTTGCACAATGTTTATAATCTGATTACAAGGAGGAAGGGTCTCAAAAAAATGTGAGCAATTGCAGCTTTCTGCCAGTCCACTGAATAATCCTGAGTGTATGTTGCAGTGATGCAATTAGAGATTAAAATATCACATGATCTCTGTATAAATTCACAAATTCCTTAAAAATACCCAAGTTCATTAGAGAACATACTTTTACAATAAGCATTATTACAACAAATTATCTACTGTAAGTTTATTATGAGACATTAGTCAAGGACAAGGTATCTCAGATGTTTAACATCATTCAGAGTACCATTAAATTTATCCTTTGTTAAAAAATAAATCAATAAATAAAGCACAACTCATTTGTAAGACAAGAAACCAAAACCCAATGGGTAATGTTCTTTACAAGGCTATCACCACCATGCTTCACACAGATCTCAGGATGATGAGCAAGTTCGGGTTTCTGATATAAAAGGCACATTTTGGTCTTAAAGAATAATTCTCCTCACACAACATGAAAACAGACAAATGGGATGTCACAGTTTTTTTCCCCATAATTCAAGCCATAAAGTCTGTAATCAGTGGCATTACCAGTCACAAACAACAACCAAAAATGATGTCTAATCACAGAATCTTATCGCAAGCGATCACATCCAAGACAAATGCCTAACAATCCATCCCGGCTGTCCACTTGATTGTAATACCCGAGATGGATCTTTATGCCAGGCCTGGACAGCGCCTCAGAGAGACAAATCTACCTTGAAAGTGAGTTAAAGCTATTAATGGTTTTGCTAACAGCAAGGTCAAGGGGACGCTATGGGGAAGCCTATTACCATGTACTGTATTATGATGTGATGACTTATCATAATGTGCAGTAGCATGCTGATCTTACTTGATCATTTTGACATGAAGACTTAATATATTTAGATAGGATTTGGTCTAAGGCTCTGAATTTAATAATTTCAGTTTCAGTACATTTGGTTAAGGATAGCAATGTGCATGAGGACTGGGATTGTTCAGGAGGGAACAATTAAAGACTACTTTAATTAATGTGGATGTTGTATTTTTTACGAGTGAATTTAAAAACATCAGTCCTGTACACATCTTGGTATAATACAAGTTTTAGCCACATCCACTTCAGGCTTAAATCCAGAACTAAAGATACAAATAAAGATATGATTTTATGAAGCACTCAATATATAAAATATTTACAAATAGTGTTTGCTTTACTGCAGCATTTTATTCCTCTAGTGCAGCCATTCCCAATCTTAACAAGCCCAATTTGAAATGTGAAACTCTTCTCTGTTCCACACCCAAACCTTTAATTCCAACTCAGATCACCACATGAGACTAAGATAAATGAAGAATATCACATTGTTTAAATTCTCTGGCTTTGTTTTATTAGTCCTGGTTATTTTTAAATAATATTTTCTTATTAATATATTTATATTTCTTATTCTTAATCCGAAATATTTTATGAGAATTTTAAACCAGTTACAAAACTGAAAGTGAAAACCTTACTTAGAAGAAAGGTTTATGCGTTGCAGTTTCCCTGTTACATGACACTTTAGTAAAAGTTTTTCTTAGTAGCCTCAAGTGAGTGCAAAAAAGAGAATGAAGTGAAGGAATAAATGCAGCTAGAATGGATGCAGAATATTTCCTGAGAAGCTCAGGTCTTTCAACTATGCACTACCATAAAATGGATTTTCTGTGAGGCTACTGGAATATTTTTTTTGGTCTGTTTGGTCCATGAAGGTGTCGGAAAAAATAGACTGGACAAAGTAATTAGGAGGGCCGACTCTGTCCTAGGCATTGAGCCGGAACCTGTTCATGTTGTGGCAGATTGGAGGATGCTGTCTAGACTCCACTCAATCCTGGACAAACCTTCTCACCTGCGACACAGTGTGCTGGTCGATCAGATGAGCACATTCAGACTAATCACTCTTTTTCAGTGGCCATTAAACTGTACCACTCTTCTCTTTAAAAAAAATGAAACTATAACTGAAAATCATGACTTTTCCCTTCCATATGTTACTACTTGTAAAATACTTACATTTATTTAAGTCTTTTTGTGAAAAATATTTACAGGCAATACTCACTGTACAATACCCACACTCCTTATCAATGTTACTACACTATGAACATGCGATTAAGTCTAATTTCTCACACTCAACCCTTGGCTACTAAACTATTCTATATATATCATTCCATTTCACATATAACAGCTGTAAGCGTGGTACTAACATTTATAGCTTTTATTTTTTACAGCTTCTAGTTTGTAGATTTTTCCTGTAATAGTAGATTTTTTTTTTGACCACTGAGCAACTACAAGGCAAAGGTATTTCCCTTTCAAATTAATAAACTTTGTTAAATCTTGAATCACACATCTCAGAGGCCTAACATGAACCTTCAGCTAATGGTGAATAGCAATAAGTTGGAAAAATTTAGCCCATATTTCTAAGCCATTAAAATTTATCTTAACTTTTAATTCATTGTATTTCTACCCATTATTTCTTCAAAAAAAGTGAAAACTTAATTTTACTTTATCCCTCCCTCCCTCCAGTGAAAAAGCTGACACAAAGAGTTGAAATCACAATCCAATTCAAAGTCAAATCAGATATCTGATTTATATAGTCAATGTATTTACTTGCAACCAACACACCACTTTTCCCCCTACAGTATACAGACTGTTCTAGGAAAGTTGTTTGAATTCATAATTACTGTTACCAGTTTCTAACTGAAATTATTGTAAAAAAACAAAAAACAAAAACAAACAAAAAATATATATATACTCAGCAAAAAAAGAAACGTCCCTTTTTCAGGACTGTGTATTTGAAATCTGTAAATCTGTAAAGTTATTTGGATTTTTACAACATTATTGTTGAACAATAATGTTGTAAAAATCCAAATAACTTTACAGATCTTCATTGTAAAGGGTTTAAACAATGTTTTC
>JAQMYJ010000023.1:31963640-31976333 GCA_030014305.1 Clarias laeviceps | reverse complement strand
CAAAGGAGATTAATGCATTTTTTGGACGCCTTCAGCCTTTACAATGTAGAAAGAAATAAAAATCAGGAACGATCATGAAGTTAGAAAGTGTTCTAAAACTTTTGAACGGTAGTGTATATATACTTTTTTATATATAAAAAGAAGCTATCAAAACTTGCACTGGCTAGCTTAGCTTCCCAGTCATAATGCTAGCTAGCTAGCCTTAAAGTTTTGCTTGTGTTATGTACCTGTAGTGTAATGAAGTTATTTTTTCAATATATATATATATATATATTTATGACAGGATGTTACATATGACAGTATTCTAACAGGATAGTGAAAGGGCTGGAGTCTATACTGGGAAAACTGGGTGTAAGGCAGGAATTCCCTGGGATAAGACACCATTTAATCTCAGGGTACCTAGAACACACACACATTGACACACTTATACACACCTATGGGACAATTTTGAGTCAGAAGGAACATGGAATGGAATACTCCACACACACACACACACACACACACACACACAGTAACCCAAGCTCTGTGTCGAACTGGGAGCTATGTGGCAGTAATGCTACTCGCTTAACCACCATGCCGGCCAGATCCAAATCACTTTCAGTTAATAAACTGTGACAGGTTGTTGATGTCATCTGTAAATCTCTTCTTCCTCATTAGCCAAACATAGCCAAAGGTTAATTAAAAAATATTCATTGTTCCTTCCAGACATATTTCAGAATCCTGTTTGGCTAGACAACAAGAATGCTTCAGAATGAAACATGGTTTTAAGCAATCAACATAAGGTAGAATGAGAGATAAGGAATGCGCTACTTCATGTCCTCTGATGTGCATTCCATCCTGTCTGTTTTTCCGGCTCGCTCAGAAGTTACCGCATGACTGCTGTTCATCAGGCCGCTGACAGGAAGTGCACTCGTGAACTCTGACTCGATTTTGGCGGTATTGTTTGTCTCTTCTGTCCCAGCCCACCCAGCATGCTGTGCTCTCTGTGGAGACCTGGTGACTCGCCCAGCTGCTGTGTGCAACTCCACAGCCAAATGCGTTCTCCTGCCCAGCGCCGCCGATAATGAGGTTAGATTGTTTGACAAACACATTCATTCAAGCTTCATTTAGCCCCAGGCCCACTCTATTTCACTAGACACCCTGGAAAAAATCTAAGCTCGATCATTAAGACGCGTTTTTGTACACCTCGGCCAGCGAATTGGACAAACAAACTATTTGTGGAGGCTGAAAATATCTTTCTAAGAAGTGTCTATTCACGTCATTGAGGTGTTTGAGGGGTTGTTACGCGAGTGCACAGAAACATCACGTTTTAGCTTACTTGTGCGAAAGTGAGAGCTGACCTGCTAAAAAAAGGAACACAGGGTTCCTTAGAAATGCCTCAGTTTAAATAAAAACAGTTGTGTAACGCAATGTGTTTTAAAAGCACTAAACAAGGCCTAAAAGATGGCATTAGTATAGCAGTGGTTTGCCCAGCTACTGGATGCAGGCTATCCTTAGTGCCAGTCTCAAGCCCAGATAGAATGGAAGGGTTGTGCCAGGAAGGACACCCAGCAAATAACCCGTGCCAAGTTTTCTATGGATTGGATGGTCTCCTGTGGCCACGCCTTGATGGGAGCCGAGAAAAGAAGAACAGTAACAGAAACGGAAAAAACTCTGAAGTAAATCAATTCAGATCATACAGTATGTGCTCATAAGCAGTTATTATTTTTTGTTTGGATCTGCCAATTCTATTTTCAAACTTTTTTTTGGAGTAAAATATAAACAAATCCTAACCAGGCACTTGCTAAGGATGCTGTAAACCGGCATTTTTAAAACCTTTGTTAAAATTTTTTTTTCCTGTTTTAAAGTTTATTTTATTTTATTTTAAAATCCACTGAATGGTGGTCAGGTACAAAGCTTGAGAGACAAAGAAAAGCCATCTTCACTCATGTATAATGACTAGGCTTTGAAAGTAAATGAGTATAGAGTGTATTAGAAGTGGAGAAACCCTCTGTGACGTCACCCATAGGTTTTCTGAAGAGCAGCTTTGAAGCTCAGCTTCGCGAGCACTCTGGTCATCTCCATCTTGACAGGAGCCTTTTCCTGTATAAGTTTAGTTATATAAATACATAAATATTCACCCCGTACCATACAGTACTGTACAGTCATGAGTTGGAAATCTAACTAAGGAGACCAAAACTGTTTTTGTAACAGGCTGTAAACATGCTTATTTATGTTGTGCATTTTAACATAGGGCTCTAGAAGGACTGACTTGTGTTTGGAGCCAGTGGTCCTAGTGGTCATTCGAGGAAATGCATATTTTGGCACATTGGTGTTGGACTCAGAATTGGAGGTTGCTCTTTGGTAAGTGCAGGTTAATTAATTAAAGTCTGAAAAGGTAATTGGATGATCCACAAACGGCATCACTTATGAAAAGACAAATTTCAACTAACAGCTATCAGTGTAGCTTTAACAAGAATAAGGCTTGATAACAAACTGATAAACACCACCAAGCGCCGCTTCACAGTTTGTGACACTGAACCAAGAGTCCTTATATACTGTGCTTACTCACAGGTGATGGCAATCTGAACTCTGGTGTTTGTCAGCATGAATGCTTGGAGATGGAGTTCTCAACGGCCATGTTTATAGTTAGTGTTGCATTCTGGGAATTGGAGTTTATCATAATTAGTGACACATGAGACCACACATGATGATTGTGCTGCTCTGTGCGATGTGTTTACTACACATGAACAAGTAAGGTTTATTAATTTTAATAATTTAAATGTTGTGCCTTTCACTTATATCAGTATTTGTTCTTGTTCATATAACATTTTCAGTTATAACACTGGCGGCATGGTGGTGTAGTGGTTAGCATTGTCGCCTTGCACCAGGGGCCAGGCTTGATTCCCGTCTCTGTGTGCATGGAGGTTGCATGTTCTTCCCGTGCTTGGTGGGTTTCCTCCGGGTACTCCGGTTTCCTCCCACAGTCCAAAGACATATTGGTTAGGTTGATTGGCGTTCTCAAATTGCCAGTAGTGTGTGTATGTGTGTGTGCCCCGTGATGGATTGGGACCCTGTCCAGGGTGTACCCTGCCTCTATACTGCTTTATCCTGTATTCAGGGACCTGGAGCCTATCCCAGGCTTAGGGCATGAGGTGGGGTACGCCCGTAGTGTCTGTATGTGTGTGTGTCCAGCTTCCTGGGATAGTCTCCAGGTCCCCACGACTCTGAATATAGGATAAAGCGATATAGAAGATGAATGAGTGAGTGAGTTATAACACTATGAGCTGGATGCTTTACCTTTAGGTTTTTTGTAGTTTTTTTACTCAGCTCTGTGTCCAGGCATAATATATAATATATAATATAATATAATTAATATATATTCAAATTCCTCTTGGGTGTGTAATAAATTTTTTCCATCTTATTAAAGAAAGAAAGAAACAAGCAAAAAAAATAAATATTATAAAACACGATCATCCTCAACAAATTCACCCATAAACTGTCTACTCTTTGCCTGCACCCTACACTCTGTTATTGGCAGGCCCCAGTCTGTCAGGGTTGGAAATAGGAGCTCAGCCAGGATTATCACAAATCACAGACACTCCACAGGGAAGTGTCCTCAGCCCTATCCTCTACACCCTGTTCACACACAACTGTGCTGCCTCTCACAAGGACAACATCATCCTGAAGTTTGCAGACAATACGGCAGTAATAGAACTCATCACTGGTGGGGATGAAGCAGCCTATAGGATGGAGGCGGCCAGTTTAGTAACATGATGTGAAGATAACAACCTCTCCCTCAACACAGACAAGACTCAGGAGATTATTGTGGAGATAAGGAAGGAGAAAGGACCTCATCAACCACTGTTCATCTGATTTGAAGTGGAGAGGGTGAGCAGCTTTAAATATCTAGGTGTCCACATCAGTGACAACCCCCTTGGACACTTAACACCACAAAGCTGGTTAAAAGGGCTCAGCAACAGCTGTACATTCTTAGGAGGCTGAGGCAGTTTGGTATGTCTCCTAAGGACCTGATAAACTTCTATAGCTGCACGATCGAGAGCATCCTGACTAACTTCATCACCGTGTGGTCCGGCAGTACTACTGTTATGGACTGCAAACGCCTGTAGAAAGTGGTGAAGACATCCTGAGCACAGACTTTTCTCACCTCTTCCCTGATGCCGTAGATATTCTGGACTTCCAGGATAAAGATAATGATCTTTCCCTCTGCCATCAGGCTCCTAAATAGCTGACAGAGGTTTACAAACATGGACTACCAACTGAACTAGCAACTGTGTCTGACTGTTGACACAGATCTTAGAATATTCACTGCGGAATTTGCAATTGCAATCATCTGCACAATAACAATCATTAATCACTTGCACAATTTGCACACCTATAGCAGCCTTCACACACACTGCGGACTTAGTCAAACATTCAGACTTTCCGGAATTTGCACACTATGTGGACTGTGTACTGTATATATTTTGATATAGTCTGTATTTTTATATTCTGCTTTTAATTATATGTTTAATATATATTTTTTATCTATTCTTTTTTTTCAATATCTATATTGTATTTATTTTATTTTATTTATTTTATTCTATTTTATTTATTTATTAATTTTTCCTGTGGCATTCATTGGGGAACAGCAAAGAAAGCATTTTATTGTACAGGGGGAACATGTTTCTTTACTGTACATTTGACGACAACTAGCCCAAGTCTGGGAAATGACATGTATAGAGTATTTATAATTAGATGTGCCTCCTTTAAAGATTCAAGATTCAAAGAACTTTATTAATCCCAGAGGGAAATTACAAACATAATGATAAAGCAAGGCTTTTCCTGACATTGTCTTTCTAAAGTTCAGTTCATGATGTTTTGCTAATAATATTGGAAACTGTCAGTCTTTAGTTAATTACACACAACCTCAAAGCGTAGACCTATCAACACTGTCTAACATGTATTTTTTTTGTCCGTGAAAAAATTGTGCACTTCACTTTTATTTATTATTAGTTAAGTCTTAGCAGTATAAGAGGCAGCAGGAGTCACAGTTCACGTTCTAGTCCTGAGGTACTGTATTACTATAAGTGATTTGTTTTCATTCTCAGTGATGGAATCTTTCTCACACAGTGGAGAGAAGTGTTTAAAAAAAGCAACTTTACCTTTATCTCTGTATGAACTGAATTACCATACTGTATTTTGGAAAGTTTTGGATAATTTATTCTACTGTAATAATGTGCAACGTCAAGTGAGTACCAAGAATCAAAATGGAATGGAATAAGGTTCTGAATGTCCATTTTAGGCTGCTCGCACTCAGAAAAGTATAATTAGTCAGATTGAGTGAAGGATTTGTGTGCACTGGAAGAAGAGATGGCATAATTGGTTCGCTGTAAGATCATCCTCCAACACGCACATATATTCCATTTCTGTAAAGCACTGGTATTCTTTTGCACCATCCATGTGTCAGTCAGAGAGGATTTCATTGCAATTAACTGGTTTTCAATCTCTTTTTGCACAGATTTTGGAAATATTATGCAAAATTTACCTTGAAGTACAGTAATTCTCAGATGTTTAGATGGGTTTTCATAGTGCCTACAAACAACATGAGAAATATATATATATATTTTGCTTTTGTGTCATTTTTGTATTGAGTTTGTCTAAACAACCCACAGTAGCTCATTTACATAGACATTGGAATGGTGCATTTGGAGTTATTGAAAAGCACTGTCTACGCACTTTAGGGAACTTGTGTTAAACTGTAAAAAAATAAAAATTATATATAACTAAAATGCCTTCTCAGAGGAAAAGTGAATCAGAGGATATGAGAGAGGTACAAAAAATGCATCCGAGAGGTATTTCAGCTGGAGCATTAACATGCGCACTCTGAGAGAGCTCCGTGACCTGTGATAACCTTTTCAAGAAATAGTCAAATATGGGACCTTTAAGTCAGGAAAAAATAAATATAAATTTAAATAAAAAAATAGGGCAAGTGAGGCATGTCTATGGTGGCCTGGGGTAAAGGGCATCCTGAGTGATCGGGGGGGAGTGGATGCTTTTGGAGGCACTGGGGCCTGTGCCCTGCGGCATCCCTACCTGGTGTCCTACTGTGGTGTCCTCATCAAGCGGGGAGACTAATTCAAGGAGGGTGGTCCAGCATTAGTTAATAACAACAAATTATTATGTCTTAAATGGTTTTCATTCCCTTACATATTTCTACCCCTAGAGTTAGATATGCATACACACACACACACACACACACACAAACATATATGCAGAGTAGTTATAAGAATTAATTTATCATTGATTCTTTTCCTTGTTTTGATGCACCCCCCTCCCCTTCCCCCCTTTGTCATTTTACATTTGTTGGCATCTGTTTATGTTTGTGGTTTTGCATTAAAAAAAAAAGAAAACCGGAGAAATTGTGCTTTTTATTTTCAACATAGAATGAAGTGTATCGCCATCCATCCAAACAAACGTGACTACCATTGTATATTTGGGAATGCCTGCAAGAAACTCATCCAAACACGGGGAGGACATGCAGACACCTGAGGCGGGAATAAAACCTGGAGCCTGGAGGTGGAAGCCGAAGGTGCCAACCACTAAGCCACCATATACAGTATTTGTGTGTGTGTGTGTGTGTGTGTGTGTGTAAATTTATTGAGCCCTCTCATTTCTTCACATTAAAATGAATTACATTAAATGATGTAGAATAAATGAAAGAAATGGAAACAAATGTTTTATTGCGACAGCTGCCTAAGAGTACAATTATAAAAATAGATTGTTTATGTAACAATCTCAGCAGCAACTTAATTTCCTCACTTGTATGTTCAAACCAATCACCGGCCTAATCAGCTGTCATCATTTGCACCTGTTTCCTTCTGGTTCCTCAAACCAGTCTGTGTCAATTCCGTTATCCAATTGGTTCATCTACTAGTTACAATAATAATCTAAATCTAGATAAATTCCCCCTATGTTTAGACCCACAGTCTTTTGGTATCATGGTAACAATAATTTCAGACACATGAAATAATGGGTGGACAGGCCAGAAACAAAATGCTACAAAATGCTCCAACCAAATGTACAATTTAGTTAGTGAGTAACATCAAGTGCAGTGCCATGTCTTGCTGTGTTTCAGAAACCGTACCATGGTGCCCCTGAACAGACCAGCAGATGGATGTGTGGAATTAGCTTTAAAAGATGTAAGTGTTTTTGTTGGAGTAAGCATTTAGAAGCGTTCATTTTAACATTACCGACAGTGTTCTGGGTTGAAAATTTACCTTTAAAATAAATGTGCACTGTAAAGAGGCATGAGGATCAGAATGAAGTACGGCTGCCAAGAAAGAACTATACAGTGAGACTTCACAGAAATACACAGAAAGAATGGAGACTGACACCAAAACAGAAATCGAAACAAGGTGACTCATGAAAAACACATGGTCCTTGTTGCCATGGAAACAGCCAAAAAGCAAGAGCAAATTGCTGAAAATGGTATAGCATGATGGAATGTGTTCTGTAGAATGGCTAGTTAGGTCCTACTGTATTACTTACTGCTCTAAGCAGTCTCGCTTTGTCTTGATAATGTCCCACGTGGGACGAAAACTTATTGACCCTTACAAAGCGATGATCCTGATGATTCCTTCCAAGTTTGTGTCAAATACACAACATCACCTTGTTAACGCATTCCTACGAGGTTAGCATAAGCTAACATAATGAATCGCTATGGGTTAATAGTAATTGTGCTAAGGCCTGGATGCAAAAAAAAACATTCCAGCAGAGTCAATGCACTGTACAGTGAAGTCTATCCCTGCTGTAAAAAAAAAAAAAGAAAAAAACTACTTCAACTCAACACGGGACTTTGTAATTATCTCATGAGTCTAAACAGGAGTGTTGGAGGGAAAATGGTAAACTGTGCAGCACTGTGGCCCTGCAGGAATGCAGGCTGACAGATGTGGTGTACACTTTGTATATAACAGAGCTTCTGTGGGGGTGAGACTGACATCTGGGCCTGTAGGTCTCCCTCTCTCTCTCTCTTTTTCCCCCTCTCAATGACGCTACACTACTCATTTACTTTAGCTACCATAAAAAGACATTGGCTTTACAGTATGTCACTCTATGCCGTTTTTTTTTTCAAAGTTTACAAAGACGTGTTTGAGCCTCCTTCATGCTGGGTTATTAAAGGCATTTCCCCTGGAGTTGGAATGACTGTAATATATAATTCTCACACATACTTAGCATACATTGTACAGTAATGAAACCTTAAAAGGGTGTAAAAAAAGAATATTGATAATACACTACATGGCCAAATGTACATGAATGCCTTAACATCCATATGAGGGGCTTCAACAAACTGTTCCAACTTAAACACACTGTTGTCTAGAAGTATTTTTTTTTATTTGGAGTATATTCAATGTCCATTGAAATGTATATTAAAATAAACATAAATATAATATTTTACCTATTAAGGGCAGAGGTGGCGAGTAATTAAGTACCAATACTTTGTTACTGTACATAAGTTTTTTTGTGCACTTTACTTGAGTATTTTCAGTATGTAGTTATGTATATTTCGTATATAGTTTTTACTTCTGCTCACCACTTGTTTTGATGGAAAACCTGTACCTTTTCTCCCTACATTTTAAATAGAGTTTCATTGCTTTTCAGATGATGATTTGAAGAAAGGAAAGAAACAAAACAATTCCACCAATTCTAGTTTAAACAAATGACTGGAAAGAATTTCCCCCAAATGAAGATGGGTTCCCTGTTGAGTCTGGTTCCTCTGAAGGTTTCTCTCTATTTCCTTGCCACCATACAGTAGCTCTTGGCTTGCTCATCAGGGACTATCTGATCATTTTGATTTTCTCACACATTTCATACACATTTCCATCATTTTCTTTTGATTCTGCAAAGCAGCTTTGTGACAATGACCACTGTTAAACGCACTATAAATTAAATTGAATTGAACTGGCAGGAGGCGGCACGGTGGTGTAGTGGTTAGCACTGTCGCCTTGCACCTTCAGGGTCTGGGTTCGATTCCCGGCCAGGCTTGATTACTGTCTCTGTGTGCATGGAGTTTGCATGTTCTCCCCATGTTCGGTTGGGTTTCATCCGGGTACTCCAGTTTCCTCCCACAGTCCAAAGATATGCAGGTTAGGCTAATTGGTGTTCCTAAATTGCCTGTAATGGGTGTGTGAGTGTGTGTATCTGCAATGGATTGGTCCCCTTTCCAGGGTGTACCCTGCCTTGTGCCCTAAGCCTCCTGGGATAGGCTCCAGGCTCCCCACAACCCCGAATACAGGATAAAGCAGTATAGAAGGTGAGTGACTAAACTGGCAGGTCAGTATGGAAGTGTAGATTGGTTAGCACAACAAAGTGAATGATGGCTACCTGGGTAATGAGTTGCACCCACTTGGCCTTTGGGCCATATATTCTTCTGACTCCTTTTTCATGCTTGCAGTATGCTCATGTTTAATTGTGTAGGCTACTTGCATTACACAGGGAAGCAATGGTAGCATCTAGCTAGCTAAGCTAATGAAGTAATGGAAAACACTACTAATGCTGCTCTTAGTTTGTTTAAATAATGTCAAATGTTACTATCAGTAACTTATGGCATCATGTCCAGGTCTCCTTTCTATTAGTTTCAGTAACTCATCTCTCAGTAATCATTTTTTATGTGTGTGTGAAAAAACAAAGCAAAAACTAAATTTCTCTGATTCCAGTTTTTTTATTTATTTCAAGACCATTCACTGTATGTTATGACCGTAATGAAATTATTTGTTTAAATATGGTGTTAAACTTTTGAAAATGAAAAGTGGTCAGCCAGGCGAGTGCTACCACTGAAATTATGAGTCTAAATAAGGAAATTGTCAACTAGGTTACCCAATAGTGTATGTACAGTAATAAGTCATATTTCCTACATCATTAACATTATCAGTTTTATATGTCACAGGACACATTATTCATTATGGGTACACCTCCTCTTCAACCTCATTTTGCATCTGTTTTAAATAAATAAAAAGAGGAGGTACCAAGCTCATTGGGATGCTGATCCTGCAAGGAGGGGATAAGACATGTGCGAACAAAATGTATGCCACCGAACAAAATTACATCATTTGATGCTGGTCATTTGTTGCTTGGACAAACATACATGGTTGACCAACTGAGTAGTGGAACCATCCTTTACAATGAAAAAAAAACCCTGTTACTTGTTTAGGATTTAGGATCCACTACAGCCCTGACCAGTGGTTACTTAAAATGAATGTTAATAAATGAGTGTCTTCACTCAAACCCTAAATACCTCCACTATTTCAGATATTTTAGATGCACAGGCGCTGCATGAGCATATTCAATTTGTAACAAATCCAGCAGGTCATCAGCCCACTCCCTCAGTTACTTCATGACATGAAAATGAATCAAGTGTGATGAGAAGTGAGTTACTCAAAGTCAGTCATCTCTGTGTCACTCAACCTCTAATTAACACAATGAACAGAGAAAATGTCCAGGCTTAATTTATTGGCTTTTATCCTGAGTAATAACAAGAAATTTGACTAAAATCAGTGTAGTGTAATGATCAGGAAACTCAATAGGACAAACATAATACAATAAAAGAAAGAGCCTGAGTCACTGAGCATAGGCCCAGTGCAGGTAAAGCTGCTTTCAGTCATATCGCATCAACAACGAATCCATTAAGCCTTAATGGGACCTGTTAAAAAACCAGCACGGAAGCAATAGAGCACTTATTAGAAATATTTAGGCCGGTAACGGGTGTAAAATTGCCTCCTGACGTCATCGTCATTATGTGATTTTGAATCCATTAAGTCTGGAAGTCATTGAATAGACGGGGGGAAAAGTGGTGGGAAACAGCATTGTAGTCCTCCATTTTCTTATCATTCATGACGTAATCAGCTCAATTAAAAAAGACAAGAAATGAAGACGTGAACATCATCCTCTCACAACATTGGACAGAAATGTATTTGAACCAAACACTTCCGTAAGTACATCTTTTCTGAAAAGGGGGTTTTGATTGTTGCCGCTTATGCCAGGAGGAAGCACTAGCTGCCCTCTTCTCCTTCCATGTGCTCACAGAAGTCCACATCTGGTTAATATCACTCTGAGAGAAGTGAGAGATTAACACCCAGAAAGCTGGGCCAATTTAACACTTTTGATTCCCAACCAGAGATAGCTGTGGCATTGGTGGGATTTAAACTTGTGATCTTTTGTTAATGTTCAGGCATTTCATAGCCTCCTGTTTGAAATACACTATATTTAACCAGAAGTATGTGGACACTCGACTATCACACCCATATGTTGTTCTTTCCCACACAAGACTATATAATGACAATTGTAGTCATTTTATGATGTAGGCTTACAACTGTAGAATGACAATGCAGATTACAGCATGACAATGCACGTGTACACAAAGCCAGCTCCATGAAACTCCAGGTTGTGGTTGGAATAGAGGAACTCGGGTATGAGCCCAGCCCTCAAACAGTCTTATTTGTCCCTTATGACGAGATGAATTGGAATTGGAGCCTCTTCGACATTCCAGCATCAGTGCCTGACCTCACTTATGCTCTTGTAGAATGTCTGAATGAACATTAATCCCCAAATATAAAATCTAATGGAAAGCCTTTCCAGAAGAGTGGAGTATCGAAACTAGGCCTTCTGTATGTACCTACTGTAACACTGCAATGCAAATGCCTGAATCTTGATATGATGTACAAAAAAGACAAAAATTTATGGAAACTTTAGCTTCACACACATACACAAACACACACACACATACACACAGCGCCTGCGCGCATAAACGGAAATACTTATTTGTCAGGATTTATTTTTACTTTTTTTTTTAAGTATAGTGCAGGTTAATTTGTTTTATTTTTGTATTAATTATTTTTATGTATTTATTTTTTTGGGCTGTGGAACGAATAATTTGAGTTTCCATTATTTCTTAGGGGAAAATTAAATTTGGTTTACGAGTGTTTTGGAATACGAGCCCACTTCCGGAACGAATTATGTTCGTAATCCAAGGTTCCAGTGTATATTGGGATTTTTGAGCCGTATATTTTTAAATATTAAAAATAAAAAATGAAATTCAAATCTAGTTTTATTCTTGTATCAGTTGGTCACGGGTGGCCATGGATCCGCTCCATGAGAAGGCACAATCTGTTATCACCAGTGCAGCGCCTGTTGTGGCTGTGCAGGCTGAGAGTGACAAACAACTAATTTCATAAATCATAAATTGTAAGTCATATGAAGGAGCAATTGTAGTACTGAAGTGCTAATTATTATGGTGGATTAGTCAGACAGTGTCTTAGTGATTTTAATGTGACCCAGAAGGTGATGCCTGTATCTATAAACCTGATTGCATGCAACATTGTCATTTTTATCATATTAGACAAGCATAGATGATTAAGTACCATCAGCTAGAGCAGCTTGTAGCATGTGGTTTAATTAATTCCCTAGGCGCAGAGAAGTAGAGTAACTAAATCTTTTGCCTGTCTCTGGCCAACTGTCTGTTATAGAGAGAATGATTCACACTCATCGTATTCTTTTTATAGAGTTTAAGCCTTTTTCTTACAGAGGGCCTGTCACTTAGGCTACGTTTACACCCCCCCACCCCCCCCCACTTTTTTTTTTGGTTAATGCTTATTTAGGCTAAATACCATTAAGAAATCAGTATTTGGTGAATGAAGCATATGCGCAGGCTGCAATTAT